>JBCAUG010711094.1:0-13249 GCA_038406175.1 Haplosyllis leylae
AAGGTCATCAAAATTGGTCAAAATACTTTCTATGGACATTTTGAGGGTTTTTGGTGAGCATCATATGTGACATCAAATCGATGTCAATATGTGTGAACCTCATTATGTTAAATTTTTTTTGTGTGAACCTTCTCCATAGTCCAAGTGTTCGATAATTTGACATTCGACATCTTTGTGACAACTTAAACATTGGTTCCAACATTGTTTTCACTTATTGGAACCATGAGCATATCTCAATTAATACTTAACTGATCTTTATGAAATTTTAACTGGACATAGATTTCACTTAGTTCTACATATTAAAACAGAGATACAGCAATGATGGCTTGAATTAAAGTAATTTTTTATGGATTTCAATTGGTTCCAACTGATTGGAACTCATTGGTTCCACCTCCAGAGGTTTTTGGCTGATATCTTCCCTTCCAGGGAGAATCGGATGTTGAGCTTTCTACTGGGGGTAGTATCTATCTACTGGGGATAGTATCTATGTGCAGTTAAAATGAGCATAAATAATAAACAGTATTTAAGGAATGAGAAGCATTTAAAATCCTGAAGAGAGACACGCCATTTTGTACAGGAAAGCCCTTGCTGTTCACGGTTACTAAAAATAGATATGCAAATGAGCCATGTGATGTCACCGCACATGCACACACCTCATTTGCATACGAAAATCTTCTGCTAGAACTCTCTCGCACATCTCATTTTGGACATAATCTCGCAAGAGTTTGTTAAAGGCACTTTTTACCATGATAAGCCTCATTTGCATACAAAAAACATCTGCTAGAACTGTCTCACACATCTCGTGTCGGCCGTAATCTCACAGGAGTTCATTAAAGAGACTTTTTACTGTGATAGGTCTCATTAAGGAGGAGAGAAGGTCTCTTTAGGCATTGTTAAGGCTCATTAACACTTAAAGAGACCCAGAGAGGTCTCATTAATGATGCTTAAAGAGACTTTTCAGTTCAAAGTCCCTTTAAGCAATGAAGCAAAAGTCTCTTTAAGCATCATTAAAGTTCTCAAAAGAAAAAACTTTTTCAAGGTGCAAAAGTAATTGCCTGCGATATTCTACTAGCAGCAGAAAAACATATTACAACACTTGCTGTCAATAGACTAGCTTGTTTCCAACCCCTCTGTGCAATATTACACAACTCCCTATATTATTGCCCATGTTACAGTAAAACACATTTCTGAGGATGATGAAATGTTTACAAAATGGCTGGCAGTGTAAGGGTTAAGATATTTGATAAACTTTGTGAACAATGGCTGATGTAGTGTATTTGGCTTCTTTGAACTTGATTGAAGTCTACTACTGTGTGTCTGTATGACCCCCTCCAAAGTGGCTTGTGACTTCTCTATTCTTCAACTGGCTCCTTTCTTGTGTCTTTAGGAGCTTATAATAAAGCTGTACTGAAGCTGTGCATTTGTATTCTTCACCAGTGTGAGCACTTCACCTGAGCTGCTGATCAACAGTTCCTGGCAAGATACTGGTGTCTAACATGGACACACTCCTCCAGTATTGCAGCTGTGCACTCCTGTCCATCACTGTGGTAGAGTGCATGAAAAGACACCAATGAAAAACTGCTGTTGCTCCTGATATAAGAAGCCTGATTATTCCAGTTGCTAACTGGAGGGTGTACAACCAAAATTATTAGATAAAGAGTAATATTAGTGACAAATCAGTCATCTCAAATTTATCTCTTATTTGGCCTATGTAGCTGATAATATTGGAAGCAATTGTAGATATCTTTAAATTTACAGGACAATGTGTTTTTTGGAGATAAGTAAATTTTCACCAATAATGATAAATCAGTTTATACAGTCTGTAAATTCTGCCTATGAATTCATAACTGTCCACATCATTGTGATTTCCATTGGGATAGAATAAATTTGGACTAGGTAAGAATTGTAAATGAGTAAATTCTGTCTAAATCTGAAAAAATTAGGTAGGCAGAATTTGCAGTCAGAATCCATTGAACCTTTGAGTGTTTCTTTGATATCTAGCCCATTTATAACTTAAATTTTGAAACATGGTCACATAGCTCAGATCTACTCACTAATGCATGTAATTCTATGTAGGAATTAACAGGATTCAATTGGTGGTTAATTCTGCATGATTTGAAATATGAAATCCTCATAGACTTTGTATTGGAACATTGAAAAACATTAAAACAGAATTTACTGACATTAACGCAAAATGCTGAATTCAATGAACTTCCTGAAGGGTGAGAAAATAACAAAATATGTAATAATTTTCTGAGTGATTGCTGAAATGTCTGCGATATTTGTGAATTTTTCAAGGGAAAAATCCTCCCATTGAATGAAGAAATCCACGATATTGTAAGTGAGGGGTGGTGGGGGGCAGTGTGGGGGTGCTGGGAGGGGCAGCGGGGGGGGGGGATTGCAGTGGGGGGATACCTGACATGGATGGGATACCAGACATGGGTGAGATACCAGACATTGATGGCATACCAGACATTGATGGGATACCAGACATTGATGAGATACCAGACTTTGATGGGATACCAGACTTTGATGGGATACCAAACATTGACGGGATTTGGTACCGCAGAATATTAACGAGTCACCAAAGTGAAATTCTTCACTCCTTGATATTTTTTATTATTCAACAGTTAATGACAACCGAAATAAAAAGCTCATACAAATCATAGCGACTGCTGCAGCTTGGAATGTATAAGATACTCTAGTGCACAATAAAATTTATTTTAATAGATTAAATAGATATTAATAGATCCCTTCATTGTACTCCTTCCTCTTTTTCCGTATGATAAATAGACTGCACAGTTCCACAAATGTTCATGGTCATTGTTTACCGCGCTTTGAAATCAGTAGGTTTGTGCAGCTTATCACGCAATCGCTTTCTTTGCAGGTCCTTGGCAAAAAAGAAATATTGCACATCAGTCAGTCAGAGAGGCCTGAACCTGTGGTGCAAAACGATAACGACTATATGACAACAGATTATGTTGATGCTGATACAGCCAGGTTTCGAAACTACGTTTCATCGAAAGAAATGAATAAAGACTACGTTGAAATTTACCGCAAAGAACATTGTAAGATGTATTGGTTGTGTCTGATGGTTTTTGGGGACTCTGGGACTGGCAAAACAAGACTTATGAACCAATTATTGAACAAACCGTATTCACATTCTACTAATAAAGGAAAACTGCAGGTAACCAATTGTATAATATCAGGGACTGATACGACTAATCCTGCCTGGGTTACACCTACAAATACGTTTAGAAAAGGGTGAAGCGGAACGATAGCAGCAGTTTGGAAGTTAAGATTTGGGACGTATCCTTCGACTGGGGAGCTCACAACTCACACAAAATATTTCTTACCCCATCAAGTGTGTGTCTTCTGACACTGAACGTGGGGCACGGTTTGAACACACCGGCTTCTGACAATGAAAGACAAAGGTTGCCATTAGAGTCTCTAGACCATTGGTTACAAATGATTGATATGTGTACGAGTCATGACAAAAGCGAAAACCATTCGGAGTGCACTATCATTGTACTCACACATTCAGATCTCATAGATGAATCGTAAAGAGAAGAAAAAATTGAAGAGTACAAGAACGAAATAAAAGAACACATACAAAGCAAGTACACTTACAAATATGTTGATCCTACTATTTTTGTTGTTGACAATTCTGAAACGACCATGACAGAGTTGAGGAAAGTTATTATGGACAAAGGTAAGACCAGACTGCGTGGCTTCAAAAAGAAAATCCCATTGTTGTGGTTGAAACTTCAGTCAGATATCGATATGTTCTGCGAAGAAAATGGCCAGTCGTTCATGTCACTTCAGCAATTGATATTTCATGCTGAGAACTCGTACAGAATGTCGATTGAGGATTTGAATGATTTCCTCGGACTTCATCTTCAGTACAGAAGTTTATTGTTTGATCCTATGGTTATTGATGGTTTGGATAACATATATTGTAATACGTTTACCAGTAAGTCTTGTCTTTTGATTACGGATCCTTGTTTCTTAGATGATGCATTCAAGGATATAGTATATCTTTGGAAACATAGGGTGTTCCCCAATAGTCCAAATTCAAGCTTCAAACACACAAAAGAAATGAACTTAGATTTCAAACGAAATCTAATTTCATTGGAAACTTTAACTCATCTATGGGCAGATTTTGATGCCAAAAAGGTTGAGGCTCTTGCTACAATTTTCGTGCAATTCCACGTGTTGATCCCTGATACTTCTGCTAAGCCATTAAGCAAGAATAAGAAGTATTTTGTACCTAAGCTAGTTCAATCTCTGACGGGAATCCAAGTTGCAAATTCACTTCAAGTATTTGGGAACCTCACACCTTTGATCTATTGGTTTGAGCGTCCTTGTGATCCAGAGTACAGAGAAATATCAGGATTTTCTACTTGGGTTTTATTCTGTAAGCTTGCCACCATTTTAAAACACATTACTCCGAAACAAGGGACTTGGAAACTACAACGTATGTCTTCCGATAGGGCTATCTTTCGAGTCGGACCCCAGGGCCAAGTGTTTGCATACATTTATACAAAGTCTTGTGCCATAATTGTAAAGCTAGCTTGCCTTCCAGATTATATGCCTGAGAAACTAGGAAACTTAATTCAAGATGTTAGATATTGGATTGAGTTGGGAATACGGGCCATCATACAAGACATTGTCCCTGGTTTGCACTGTTCGGTTTGCGTCTCACCCTGTGGAGATGAATTCACTTTTGACTGCTTGGAACCACTTGGTGGGCTGGGATTTGTGGCTGATGATCTCCCATTTGCTGTTTGTGAAAGACATGATGCAAAATACCTTGATCCTAATGAGTTTCACAGATGGTTCAAGCCTGATGCTGGCATGCATGATGCTCACAGAGAAAGCTTCGACGAGGAACAGGTTCAGAAAGATAATAGAACCCTCAAAAAACTAGCCGACAGGGTTGGTAGCAAAACCACATTGGTGGCCTTAGCCTTGGCTCTTCATGTCACCCATGAAAAGGTTGAACGTATCATGCAGAATAACTCGAAAGACATTGCAGCTGCAGCATTGGATGTTCTTATCAAAGACTGGTATAATAAAGTCCCGGGCACATTGCTTGAGGGGACTGATAAGTACAATGCACTTCAAGAGGCTAAAGTGGAGGCGGACCTTACAATTTACGTTTAGCGACAATGTTACTTGCGAACTATTTCTCAAACCTATGACGAAAGGTGCAGTTATCTCCCTCAGTTCTGTGTTTACTGACATCGACATTGACTTAAAATTGTTATTATTGTTTCCAACTAGTTTTGTGCACAGCTGAAGTTAACAGCTTTGTTAAAATTAAGACAGAAGGTAGAGCTCCAATTTAAAAGCTCTACATTTCCGAATAACTTTTAACATGAGAAAAGTTATATGTGCTACATATAAATCTAACTTAAATAAACTGCAAGATCCCTCTTGTATAACAGTTAAATTAGATAAAATATACTTTTAAATGTCAAAAACTTCACATAAAAACGATCCTTACACTAGTAAGAAAATTTAGACTGTACAATTGAACGCGTCTCAATATTTCCTACTGCAGTTTAAAATTCGCCGTTTATAGTTTGAAATTTAAATAATAAAATGAAATCTTTATATCATATATTCATTTGAAATGTCAGTTAATTAAATCCTTACTGAAAGTTAAACGTCTTGAGGAAAATATGTTTGATGTGTATTCATTTTGCTTAAAAGGAGAAGATTGTTCATGAAATATAAGGCAAAATAAAGAACATAAAAGTTTCATGCAATGCAATGATATTCTCTCATTTTATAAAATAAAGGTAGCTTGAATTTTTTTAGCATACATCAGGTTGACTCTGATATTCACCACATTTCAGCAATACACAAGGTAAAGACCCCATATGTAATAAAACTGTAAATATCAGATCCATTCTGCAGTGTAATTAATACATGTACAATAGATCTACCATTTTTTAACAGAAAACAGAATTTCTCCACATAATTCGGATCTCCTTACTAATATCAATAATTATATACCAAAAAGTTTATTACAAATACTCCAGTATTTCCTGTACACTTTAAAATATATAAAAAATGTCCATACTAAAACTTTAGACAGAATTTACTGATCTCATCGCAAATGGCAGAATTATGAGAACATTGTGTACAGAACTTAATCGGATATGTTTCTTCTTTTGTTTTTTCCAGAATGTTATAATTTGAAGTCTTTGAACAAAGTATTTAGTGAAAATTAGTTTCTGTCAAACTTCTTTCTCCTGAACAGATGCGTCCGAAATGAGTACAGATCTTGATATTTTAAAATGACCTGTTTTATTATTTGAAGCTTCAGTCGCATTTTCTCCTTTCTTTGTCATCCGATACTTTTTTGACAACCACGTTTTTTATAGATCTATGTTACGTAGCCTTGTCTTAGATTTTCATAAAACAGAGCGACGATATTTAAGCTAATTTCGAGATACTGTTGGTATCAAATCCAGCTTGAGCCAGGGCTACTTTCAGTTGTGAGTATCTCTGGTTCAGCGGCATTGTGTCGGCGTTGTACCACATCTTGAGGACGCATTGCGCCGCGTAAACGATATCATTGGGAGCGTTGCTCAAGCAAGTTTCTACCGTAGAATCTGGTAAGCCTAACTCTAAAGTCAACGTTACAAGGGTTGATTTTTTACTCACTTGCCTAGCAATGGCGTCTAGTTTCTTCAGCTCTTCCTTTTTTCTGAAGCTGCCTCTGAAGTTCATTCTATCTGGACACCCAACATCAAACCAATGTTTGTAGGTATTTAAAGCCAGAAACATTTTATGCTGGGCGCATATGGCAAATGGAAGCTCTTCAATGTTAATACCATTATGTACCTCCATGAGGGAACCCATTCTTCCTCCTTCACTGATACACTCATGCTCAAACCATTCCAAACCTGGACCGGATGCACATGGGGAAACATAAACAGAGCAACAAAACCCAGAGTAAACGGCCAAAATACCCTCTTCAACCCAATTTCGAATTTCAGAGAAGGATGTTCTTGGACTACCACCCAAAATCTTAGCTTTCAGAACGAGGAAGCAGTGGTAAGCCCCTACGCTGACCACAATAGCCGTACTCGGAATCGTGACGTAGCAGCAGCTATCCTCTCTGATCGGGCATCATTTCTTCCAGTTTCAGAATTAAGTCTGGAAAAACGTCGATAAAAGATTCCTCAAACCTGTAGATTATCGAAGGCCCGGAATTTTTGGATTCTCGAAATGAACCTTTTAATTCAACGAAAGCTTCAAATGCTTGGTCAGAGCAGTTGAAACCGGAAGTAGGCTGGAGTTCCACGTAACTCAGGTGGGCTGGAACTCCGGAATCTTTCGGACCAACTGAGCCTTGTGCTTCCTGTTGCGTCTCGTCGGATTCATTGCAGTTCCCTTGCAATGAATCGGCATTTTTCCGCATCTATAACCACATAAAATGTACAGAACACAAGAGAACACAAACTTGCAACGACAAATAGAAATGTTTTTAATTATTAATTTCTGAATATGAATTTCTTTGTTGTGACTTTCCGTAAAAAAAACCAAATGAGTTAAGTTCCATTTAATCTAATTAAATGAATTTTACTACAACACGGCTACAAGGCCAACATAGGACCAGTAATTCTAAAGGCTGAGCAGCTTTACTACGTCATTATCGACTACTACGTCATTTGTAGCTTGTGCGTCCAACTGCCATTATTTGATTTGTTCTCAACATAAACAGACATGTTCCCAAAACACTATTAATTGTGTTATTAAGGGGAAATATTCTAGACATATTTTGTGTTTAATAAATTCATTAAACACTAGCGGTATGCCTAGAAAGGTGAAAGGAGATCCACCAGGGAGGAAATTACCTAAAAAATCGGTTGCAACCGATGTTGCTAATGTAAACAAACAGAACAATTCGAAAGGGAAAAGGAGATGATTGAATCTTGAGGAAAATTTAGATGAAGCAGCACCGTCAACCAGTTTGAATAAGAAGGGGAAAATTTCTGCCAATGAGCCCATCGAAGAAAGGGGCGCTGAAGTGAACACAACTTCAGCTAATTTTATTGAAGACGAGCGAGCTATAGCAATGGCTGTTAGTTCGGAAGAAGAGAGGGAGTTCATGAATGAAAACATATCTGCATCTGAAGAGGAGGATTCAGATATCAAATTATCTGAAGCCAATAATTGCCATGCAAAGGGTGAAAAACAAAGATATGTGGATGCAGATAATATTACAGAGAATCAGATGGAAGCGGACGCTGCTAAAAACAACAGATCTAGACCAAGGTCAAGGTCGTTTGTTGGAACGCAATCAAGTGAAGTTCAGAATCAGATGAAAGCAATCAATACTGAGATGGCTACCAGGTTGAAGGAACTTCATGAATTGATGGTCAAAGATGGTTTGACAGAATCTGTAGCAATGCTGGAGAAATGTACTGAAGCAATGGGTAAGGAATTAAGGCAAAATACCTTACATAATATGAATAAAAATGCGAAAACTGTGCATGAAGATGTAGATGTAGACGGGAAATCAATTGAAACAATCTATGACAATGCAGTTCCCAAGAGAGTAAGTTCATCATCAGATGAAGATGCCCTTAACTCTAGCGATGATATGTTGAAGGACAGTTTTAATCCAGTTATGACTTTAATTCTTGAAGGTAGGAAACGCACAGCGGAAGGTTCCAGGCCAGGACGACATGAGGGAGTGGAGCTGAGCGATGCAAATGCTGGATCACCGGGGAGGTATCAAGAAATAATGCCTATGACTTCTGACACAAGACGGGGAAGGAATGCATCCCCAGAGGAGCAGTTGGAAGACTTGATTAGACAAGCTGAAGCTGTGAAAGCCAAAATTTTTGCAACACCAGGTAAGGGGGAGATGCCGGCTTTACCCAATAATGTTTATGGCCACTATAATCATTTATTGTCACCTGCAGCTGTAGTTGATGAGGGTTATATTGTGGTTGGTGCCCACCTTGATGAGCAAATGATTCAAAAAATTAACAAAGGGGAATATGTTGATTTTGGGAGACTTTTACCAAAGGACCGAGTAATGACCGAAGAGGACAACAGAATGGAAATGGTGGTCCGAAATGGTAAAACTTTCTGGGTACCTGTGGTAGCCACAGTTACTATAAGCAGCTATGCGAAATGGGAAC
Organism: Haplosyllis leylae; assembly: GCA_038406175.1. Lineage (NCBI taxonomy): Eukaryota > Metazoa > Annelida > Polychaeta > Phyllodocida > Syllidae > Haplosyllis > Haplosyllis leylae. Next base: position 9,171 of record JBCAUG010711094.1, read on the forward strand.
AAGCTTTTTGTGTGTTTTCAGATATTTATTGTAAGGCAAACCCTCATCAAGCTGCTGAGTTGATAGAATACAACCATGTCATTCACACTATTGCCTTAGCCTATACATGGGACAATGTCTATACATACGACAAAGAGTTTAGGTTACATATGGCCCGAAATCTGCAATGCAGCTTGGCAATGATATTACAACAAGCTTGGTCATTGCAGCTACGGGATCGCCTTGGAGGTCAAAATAGTTATGCTTATCAGGGGACGGGTGTCTCTAATACAAAACAAAGTAAAATCCAATGAACCATGCAGGCGTGCAAACCGTGGAAAATGCAACTTTGGTACTAACTGTAAATTTGAGCACCGTTGTTCCTTTTTTTGGAAATTTGGGCAGCCTGCTGTCAAATGCAGGAAAGCTATAAACGAAATGGACAACGGACAAGGACGTGGAGTGGGTTCCAGTTCTAAAAAGGAGGAGAGTGGAACAACGCAGCAACCAGCGCAGAGTGTTGCAAAATAATTATTTGCAACATGGGTGATATGTATTTAATTGACAATTACAATTAATTATAAATTGTAGGTAAGCTGACAGATACTGGTGAAGTTATTTGCAACGACAAGCTGTATGACATAGTTACTCCTATCAATGTTAAAGATTACAGTGAGCTCTTGTGTAAAACAAGATTCCCCCATCAAAAATCGAGACACTTGGTGGAAGGATTCACCAAGGGTTTCAGTCTGGGTTACAATGGACCTTTTAACAGAAAGAATAAATCTAGAAACATACCTATCAGGGTTGGATCAGAATCGGAAATGTGGAACAAGCTTTTGAAGGAGGTAAAATTGGGTAGACATGCTGGGCCATTTAAGGATATCCCCTGTTTCAATTATGTCCAGTCTCCTATAGGGCTTGTACCCAAAGCTGGTAATAAAACATGATTAATTTTCCACCTATCATATGATTTTGGGGAAAATGAAAAAGACAAAAGTGTAAATTACTTCACACCAGAAGATATTTGCACTGTGAAATACAAAGATCTTGATTATGCTGTAAGAAGTTGTCTCTTTGTAAACGAATTAGCAGTGAAGGGCGAGTCAGTCATGAAGACTTTGATTTCGAAAAAATGGAACATTTCAGAGGACAATTGGTATGGAACCATTGAAGCAATAAAACACAACATGAGGAAAGTTTTGTTTTTCTCAAAAAGCGATCTTCAGAATGCCTTCAGGATTTTGCCTATTTTACCAAAATTTAGATTTCTTTTAGTTATGGCAGCCAAGGATCTGGACTGTAAACAAGTCAGGTATTTTATTGATAAGAATCTACCATTTGGTAGCTCAATTTCTTGTGTTCAATTCCAACTTTTTTCAGATTCATTGAAGCACATTGTGGAGTACCTGACCGGAAAATTCTTCCATTGCACCAACTATTTAGATGACTACTTATTTGTGAGTGCAGAGGAGGAAAGGTGCAATGCACTCATGGAAGAGTTTTTACTGATTTGTCAAAAAATCGGGTGTCCAGTATCTGAAGAGAAAACTGAATGGGCCTCCACACGCATTACTTTCCTTGGCATTATGCTGGATGGCAATTCATACACAATGTCTGTGCCTGTCGAGAAGCAGGTAAAAGCTCAACATTTATTGCAGTGGGCAATCCAGAAGAAGAAAGTAACTGTGCATTTTATTCAAAGATTGACCGGAACCTTGAATTTCCTAAACAGAGCTATAGTTCCAGGGCTTACATTTATCAGAGCAATGTATGACAAACTACGTTTGACAGACAAACAAGGAAATGTTCTGAAGAAATATCACCATGTTAATTTAGATGCATCCTTTATTGCAGACTGCAGGATGTGGCAGAGTTTCTTGGAAAATGCTAATGAAGTAACCCTTTGTCAACCTTTTGTAGATGTAAAGAAGGAAGAAAAAATGACTATGTTACATTTTTATAGTGACTCGTCAGGCGTAATTGGTATGGGTGCTGTATTCGATGAGAGATGGATCTTTGCCCCCCTTGGGGAAAAGCTTCATTCAAAACAACAAACCGAGTATTGCCTTCTTAGAGCTTTATGCATTAGTTGCTGCAGTCTTAACCTGGAACAATGATTTCAGGTTGAGAAATGCAAGAATTAAAATATTTTGTGACAATCAGAGTGTCCGGGATATGATTGAAAACATGGTATCAGATTGTCCTCAATGCATGAAATTATTGAGGATCCTAGCCTTGGACAACTTGCAGTGCAATAGAAGAGTGAAGGTAATCTACGTGGAATCCAGGTTTAATATTTTGGCTGATGCACTCTCACGTTTTGACTTTGAGAGATTTTGGGAACATGCCCCCAAGTCTATGAAATCAACTCCAGATAGAATATCAACATCCATCTGGCCCCCAGAGAAAATCTGGGGCAACACCTATTAATTGGAAATAATCCTGAGTTTTTACAGTTGTAGGCAGAGCCACACAGCAAACAACAGAATTGGAGACGAAGTCTTCATCGGGGGCGTCAACCATCTTGACCGCAGCAATCCAGGCTATCGTCAACAAGCTGAAGGGAGAAAGACACCGTTCTTCTACAAGATCAACCTACTATAAAATTTGGCGAAAATTCAATGAGTTCTTTGTAAAGTTAGATACTAAACCAAGTTGCTGGGAAGACAGACTAGTACTATTTGTTGGTTATTTGATCAATAATAACCGCAAATCCTGTACTATCAGAAGTTACATTTCAGCAATCAAAGCAGTGTTGCAGGAAGATGGTGAAACATTGAATGACAATGTTTTCCTATTGAACTCATTGACAAGAGCATGCAAATTAAAAAATGACACTGTCAGAACTAGGCTACCTATCAGAAAGTCCTTACTTACCATGATGGTAAAAAATGTTCACCTGCTGTTTGACACTCCCCAACCTTATCTATGTGCCTTATATGCAGCTATGTTCTCTACTGCATATTACAGACTATTTAGAGTGGGTGAAATTACTGAGAGTCAACATGTATTGAAGGCTTGTGATGTCCACATTGGTAGAAATAAGAACAAAGTGCTATTCGTACTGCATACCTCAAAAACGCATGGACTTGATAAAAAACCATAAACAATAAAAATTTACAGCTCAAAATATGATGCAGTGGGGAAAAAGTTAGTGAGTGATCAGAGCAAACATGAAGATTTATGCCCATTTCGGCTTTTGCGTCGCTACCTGGCACAACGCAAATCACGGAGACAAGACAGTGAACCTTTCTTTGTTTTCAGGGACAGGTCGCCCATCACAGCTGCTCAGTTTTGCTACCAACTAACCAAACTTTTGTCTCTATTAGGTCTTGATGCATCGCTATATGGAACCCATTCACTATGGGCTGGGCATGCTTCTGACATGCTGAACGTGTATGCACTCAGTGTAGAGACTGTCAAAAAATTTGGGCATTGGCAAAGCAATGCAGTCTACGCATATTTGAAACAATAGGTTCCATTGAATGATCAGAAAGGTGTAATCGTGTGTAACTTTCTGTTCCAGGTGATGTAAAAGCAATCAACACTTTGTGGCTCATTGGAGATAACTTCCTCAACCAGATTTACCACGAACTCCCCAGTATGCGACACAAAGCACAAGCTGCGAGACAACAGGTTCCCTATGTATATGATTTTTACAATATTTCGTGCTTTACACCAAATCCTAATTCATTGGTAACAGATGTACTTGCAAGATTTGTCAACTGTTTGCTGAAAGCACTAAATGATGCTTTAAGGGTCCCAAGAATAATTCTCATGGTACCAGATGCCGATATTTTGAGTTTTTTGATGAGTAAATCTGAAGATAACATGTCAATGATGATAACAACAGCTTTGACCTGGGTGGTTAATCAATTCAGTCATGCAATTGAGGCCAAAAAAGACAACCTCAAAAGGTGCAAGCCAGGCTCAATTACGGCATTTGAGCCTAAATTCATTTGGGTCCTCATGATCGACTGCTTTGGTTTCTGCTCGGATGATCTCTCATTGAGAGAGATGTTTAACCCTATTCCCGCCGTAGTCAAGTATATCTGTTTTATCATTTTCGTGTAGCGCGCCAAAAGTGAAAAGCCTCA
>JBCAUG010711105.1:0-13248 GCA_038406175.1 Haplosyllis leylae
CATCTACTTTGGCAATCAACTGGAAATCCATCACAACCCCTGATTATTGATTATTGAACGATTTGAATGATATTGAACGATAGACAACCAAAACTAAGAAGTTCCAGGCAGTATGAACTCATACTGTTAATGGTAGCAGTATAAAAGAAAAATAGAGAGAAGTTTTGCCAGAAACAGTAATTCCACACTATAACATTAGCTCAGACAGTAGTATGCAGGACATGAAAGTCACAGCTGCCTGGGTTCCCTTCCCAGTCAGGGTAACATTTTGCTACTAGATTTTTTTGCTTCTCTCGTGATTCTCTAGAATCTACAGAACCTATAGAATCTAAAGCCAATTAGGGAAAAACTCAATTGTAAAATTCCAATCAATAAGCCAATTCCATCACGAAGCCAATAATGAAATGGTAACTGAGATTGATTTGCGTGGATTTCAGTGTACACAATTGTGAATTTAAATATCATCAATGAATTACTGGCAGAAATAAGCTGAATAAGCTGAATAAGCTGAATTCAAATTGAATCAGCGAAGCATGACAGAACCTTAGGGTTACGCGTCTCTGTAACATATGGCAGAAGTGTTTAAGTTCAGTACCTTGGCAGTTTGCTAGTTCAAATAAAAATGATTTGGAGATTTTATTTCTTGTCCATTGGCTGAAATTGATACATTTTAATTCAAGATAAGAGAATCTAAGAGTTTAGTTTGTTTTGCTCTTTTGTGCAACAATTCAATGTCAACAAGAATTTGAATTCCCATTTGAGTTTCTCGTTCCGAATGAAAATATAACATTTATCTTCAAGACGTCACTTTTATTTTGTGATGATAAAATCTTAATAAAAATATTACACATGAAGAAAACGTCAATGAAATTCAATTAACTACATTATTTACATCTAAGTTCGGATATTTCAAAACCGTATCTTAAAACAACATTCAATAAACAATGCCGAATATTAGAAAACAATGCTAAGGAATCCTGACAATTATGCGCTGACAAATAGAAAGCTTGATTGATTGATGCACTTGGGGTTTGATAGTCGGTTTTCTGGCATTTAGCTCCGTTGCAAGTCGAGGTTTTCACAAATGAATAACATTGACAATAGCGGCAATATTGCCGTCAGTGCGTCCCCATACATTTGCAGTTTCCTTCTTTATTCTAATCATATTGTATTAATAAATGCAAAATTAGAAATCACTGGGTACAAGAGGATTACATTTCAAGGTTGGGTACTTTGATGGTGCAGTAAATTTCAAATGGCAGCTAAAACACACATGGCAATGTTGCCATTCTTGTATTGCGGAGAATTTGTGAAAACTTCCAATAGCAAACACTTGATATTTATAAAAACTGGAAATATTTTCTACATTGTACATATTAAAGTCCAATTATTTACCAACTTTAATGTTCTTCGAATGTTTCTTAATTCTGAAATTATTTGCTTGTGCTAAAGCACTCGTGTACTCGAGTCTGACACAACCTACCACTGTCTGTCGTTATCTATTTTTATAACCTACAAACAAACAAGCACCGGAAAAATGATATAACCCTGCATTTAAACTTTAAATTGTAGTTATTCTTAAAAATTGCATTATATTTCTGTCAGATTTGCCTATCGTGACTATCTTGAAAAACTCGACTGAACGTTCGTTAAGAAGACCAGAGACAAAAACCATTAAGTTCGACAAGTTTTGTCCGCGCTGATGGCTGATACGCTTCACCCTTCTTAACTGATGTTGAGCATAGAAACACGATGATATTCTTTTCTCGTAATCTTTGTTTAACAATTGGAAGTAATGGTGTTAGAACTTTGGTCATTTCAAGAATATCTGATTGTGTTTCCATACTGTTTCCTGCGGAATAAAATCTGTCTTTAAGAATTTGGTGTATTGCCTCCTTTTGTGCATGCGTTACGGGTCCTACTAATCCTTCTATAACTGAGTCAATCTTTGACTTTATAACTGTCTCAAAGGACGGTATCGTAGATGGGAGGTTCCGTTGAAGCAGTTGTCTGAGCATAATGTCTCTTCTTGCTCAGAATCAATGTTATCTTCGGGAAAAAGTATGTGGGAACAGACGGTTCTCAGGTTAGGGAAAACTCCAACTTCAACAGCATCCGCAACGCATGCCAGCACACGTGCGTAATTTAAATGCGAGGAGTGAATATCCAGTTTGGACAGCTTGTGCCACACTCTGTACTTGCTTTCAAAGCGCATCTGATTCAGAGATATGGCCAATGTTTGCAAGGATTTCAGGAAGTCTTCTTCCCGATCTTCCCGACTGTTTATCATGAAATCAAAAGCATCATCAGCTGGAGTAACTTGGGTCAGTGCCAAAGATTCAAGTTGTTCCCATTTACATTTGAACGAAAATATACTTTGAGAGTTTGCGATTAAATAGTTTTGAGACAGATCAAGGTTTTTTAAACTTGAGAGCCTGCCGTCTGTGTTTGCCTTTGCTAAATTGAGAGTATCATGCGAATTCAGCCCGCAGTCATACAGAATCAGAGTTTCCAATGAAGCAAACTTGAGAGACAACAGAATAGACAAAGAACCTGTTACTCCCACACTATGACTGATGTCTAGTTTTCCTAACTGTGCTAGAAATTTATTTTTTCGTCATCAAATACAAATGTTTTATACTCCAGATACATTTGTGAAGGATCAAAGATGTCAACCTAGAAAAATCTATGTTATTCATCTGTTTCAAAAAGTTCACCTCAATTTCGTCGCACTTGTCGTTCTCTTCATTGGATTCAAAAGATACCCTAAGTCCCGTGAGGTTCTTACAATACTTCCATGTCAGGAGTTTATGACTTAAGGGACCAAACGGAAGTTCTAATGAAGATACCTCAGGAAGCGAAGTTTGATTTCTAGTTATTAGGTCCAAGCCATCCTTGCTAAGAAAGCAATTCCTCAAACTCAGGTGAGTTAGAGCTCTCTGTGGACATTGGAACATTTGAAGCATGCTGTCGGTTTCAACGAAGTGACACATTGGAAGATCTAAATGGGTCAAAACTGGGAATCTACAGTCCAAAGTAGCCATTGAGAGCGCTGTGAGGACGCTTTTGTGAACCCTTAGCCCCCTCAAGTATAGGTGGGTAAGAAGAGGGCAACGTTTTGTCAAAGGCGAACAAAATATTTCACAAACACTGCGATTGATATTCAATACATGTAGTCTTTCGATTCGGTCGTCTAAGAAAGGGGACAAGTTGACACGAGGTTCCAGTCCAAGCAGATATACATACACTGAAATTCGCCCCACAAAATGGCGCAGACATGACTGTAATAATTCACTGTTAATTTGAGAAAGAATAATATGCAACATTTGAGGACACGCATCTGGTTCAGGATCTATATCCGTTGTGAAGCCACCGATCCTGTATCGGTCCTCAACACAATATATTTCAGACAATGTGGGGAATACTGGGACCAAAGAATTAATGATGAAAGGATCTAGGTCTTCATCCCCTAACATTAAACACCTTACATTGTGACAACTTGAGAAAATGTCCCTCAGAAACTCCTTAACCAGTTTATCTCTTGTTCGCACAGCATTCGGAAAGGTCAGCGATGGAAACGTGTCAGATATTCCTCCCAAATCTAATTGTCGCACGTTAATTAATTTCGATATGAACAACTTTATGCTTTGGTACACACCATTGTCCTCGTTCAAATTAAGTAGGCTGGCCGCATTCTTTATCATCGACAGACAAAAATGTAAGAATAACCCACTTATCAAAAACGGAGCAGTTGTCCACTCGGATCCCAATAAACTTTCTATTGTGGATCCCTCATTTACGACAGATAAAAAGTGGAAGGCACCAAGAAATTCTTGCAAAGTGAAATGGTTGAATGAAACGAAAATATCAGCGGTTTCATCTCCTAGCAACCTGAAATCTTCATGACCAATCAAAAAGTCATATTCAAAAGCGTCTTCACCAACTACGCTCAACACTTCCTTTCGTTCAAACAAATAGTTTCCACTCAGAAGACACCGAAAGGCCAATTTCCCTACTTTACACAAAACGTCCCTAAAATCGCATTGTTTGAAGTGTTTTCCTTTCCGTACACAGTATTTTCTGTACAAAGATCTGATCAGTCTCAGATAAATATCACCTGTTGTTACATTTCCTGCGAGCTTATCAAGTTCGTTATGTTCAGCAATGTTACAAATGAAGACCAGTAATATGGGAGATGTGTGAAGAGATTCATGAAGGAATCGGTGTTTTCTAGTGAATTTTCGAACCTCTCTCCATTGCTTCTTATCAGTTACAATCTTATCTATCAGACTACCAGCACGTTCAGCAGTGAAGCCTTGCAGTCTGGCAATTGTGTCAAAATTATTTTCAAATTCAGCCACAGAGTGAGGCCGTGATGTCAATAAAACATGAAAATAAAACATTTTCTGTCCCTTTATAATTTTTAGAATTTCTGGTTTACTTTTGGATGGAAGCTCATCCAGACCATCAAGAATGATAAGGCATCTGTGGCTGAATTTGTCTAGAATTTTCTTGAGTTTAGTTGGTGTTACATTCATTCCTTGCAAAGGAGGAGTCTGCTGAATGATGATATTTTCAATGGCATCACCAGGTCGGACTAACTTTAAGGACACAAAGAAAACAATGGAGAAGGTAGTGAAAACATACATCGCCCAATCCCAGCTGATCTTTTGGGAACAAGTTGTTTTCAACCGTTTTGGAAGGAATAGGAGTTTTTGAAAGTGCGTCATCCTTACTACTCTTATCAATCACTATAGTTTGTTTTTTCGTAAATAAATCTATGTAGTCATTTATTTCTAAATGACTGGGTCCAGTGGGTTTATTTTCTATTTTCTGTAATGCTAGGTCAGTATACATATCCTTCATATCCACAGCGGTCGTTTTCGCCCACGGAGCCCTTTCTATCTTCATCGTCTTCTTGTAACGCCTACGGATACTGCTTGCAACTGACTGGAACTCTTCCTCTGTAAAAAAAACACGCACTTGCTCAAATGTAGAGATGGTTTTTTCTGGTAAAGATTTTTGTGAATTTGTATCCAGAGCCAGCGAAATTTTGAATTAAAGTGAAATTTAATACACTGTAATTTAATAATGAATCTAATTGTAGAATATTATTATTTTGTTACATATGTTTGGATACAGTCTTTTTATTTTGGTGAATATTCGGGCATTGAATCCATGACCTGTCACGGATTTACCTGAAGGCTCTTTGTTTCTTTCAGCATCCTTAGTGTCGTCTGACACCGTCTCTTCATCGGCAACATCAAGAATCTCCTGTACCTTGCTTGGATTGACGTAGCTACCTTCCCTTGCTGCTTGATACAGCAGACTTGCTAAAACCTAAAAGATAAGGACACTGATCTCACAGATAATCTATAGTATTTAATAGACTATCAAACATGTTGATAATTGAAGAGCTCATAAGCTCTTGATATCAACTGCATCTTATGATAGATTGTGCCTATCTAGGGTAAACAAATAGGTTGGACCAATAGAGGTGCTTTATTCCACAGCATGACCATATATGGTCATATGATGCTCATTTGTTTACATAATACCTTGGTTACACGATATCTAGGGCAGGCAAGGTGTTAAAAAGTTAAACTTTTTTTCTATTTGTTCTTTTTTGCTTTGTTCTATTCGTGTTTTTTAGCTATTTCGACATGATTTTGTTCATTGAACACAGTTAATGGAAAGCCATTGGATACAGTTCATTTACTGACCTTAGTTTGATCACTTCCGGAATGTCGATACACCCAGTTATAGATAATCTCCTGATTAAACGCCTCGTAATCCTCCCTGTGTGTCTGACTCAAGGATGAAATTTTCTCTATACTGAGTCCCAAGTACCCCAGAGCTATTGACTTCATCTTCTTGTATTCTATCGCTGTAGATAGAAGCACAATCTGCCTGTTAGTAAGATGCCCTTCCTCGCTGCTGGTCGACATTTTGTCAAGTACCGTCTGTTATCATTTGCGTAAGTCGCCTGAGTACAAAGTGCGTTTGTAGCGTGTTCCGGATAAGAACTGTTTTATCTCTCCTATCGGTGCTCACAGCTCACCTGACTGCTCAAATCCCGACAAAAGAAAAAGTTTACGACTGCCGGAAATTTTAGTGCTGATTTAATTTACCAAATTAAGTGATGTAACTGTATTTAATTAGTTGTTTTCACTTATTGCAAATGAAATGTACATTTCATTTTCCAAAATAATTAAATAGTGTAACCCTGCATAGCAACGGTTTCCAAGCTCTCGAATGACGCCAGATTATGGCGCTAAATATGTGTAAAAAAATAGCACTATTTCATCAGGAGGATCACTTAATTCTTGAATTTTCATTCGAGAGCTAAATACCCTGCTGAACAATGTTGATGAATGTGGCCATGTAATTTAAGTTTTTTGTTCATTACAGTAGTGATTGAGGATTCCGTAATTAATTCATAGTTGGAATTACCGATTTTAAGAGTAGCATTTAGGTTCATTCACTGACATTTGATCTAATGGTCCCTACTTAGTGAGTTTAATGATTAGACTACTGAACTAATCTAGCATATGCTTGTTAGGAATCTTTAAGCTGTTTTTTTTTTTCAATATCAATAACTTTGCTTTCATGTCCTCTTATGATAAAAAAGTCAACAAAAACATTAATTTAAATTTAACATTTATGCATTGTCTTACATAAATAAATACAGACATATTCAAATAATACGGATGTAAGAAATCGATGTACATTTTTTTGCTGTATTATTATCACTTTGAGCGTAACAAGAGATCAAATAAATTTGTGCCGGAATAAAAAGATATTTCTTAGATATTCTGGGATTTTGTACTGAAAATACAATTTCCAAATTATTTGTAAAGTACGGCTCATTATTCTCATTAGCAGCCAGTCCAAAATTCAATTTGATACTTGGCTTTTTGCTTTCATTTCGTTCATCACACAAAGAAGAAATTGCTGTCGGAAAGTACATTATGTAATATTATTCATTAGCTTGTTTGAAACACTAGGTAGGTCAAAGAAGAGTTTGTTCATCATTTCAAAGTATTAAGAATTTTAATACACATTATCCACAAATTACAAGAGAAACCGGGTAACCATGATATTTGTTCTATCTAGCTCTAATATTATTTCTTACACAAATAAATTTTATTCCGATTAGTTCTGAAGTTGTGAGACACGGGACCTGGAAATTAAGCTTAAGTTCACTAGCCCTGTGCTTCGTTCTTGTCTGAACCTTGGCTCCTCATCCTGTACACATTCCATTCGGATTGTGCTCCACTTTTGAAACAGTTCAAATAAACGAAAAGTTTAACATTACACATGCGCAATCTTTGTTTTAAGATTGGGAGACGATTTTTCATATCCAACAAATCTGGCAACACTTCAGCCATAAAGCCCGAAGCAATAAAACTATGAGTTATCCAGTTTCGCAAACTGACATGTACGAATTGCATTTCTTCTTCAGACATTGGCTCCGTTATTGGGCTGGTGATCGACTCTATCAAATTGTCGAATTCATCTCCTTCTTCCGAGAAATTTGGAAAACGATTATCCCGGGAGCATCTAGTAAGCTGTTCAATGCAGTCAATAATCTGTTTACATATTGATGGCCGAAGCTTTTCTTTCAGTGTCCCCCACAAGCTGTATAAATTTTTGTCGCGATTAGGAAGGCTTGCTACTGTGTTTACTTTCACGCACACTGTTTTCAGAGATGGTAAAATATCATTCTCGACATTGTGCACAATGCCTGTCAAAGTTTCTAGAAAGCCCTGCTGAGAGCACACCAGTTCCATTGTGGTAAGATTCTGCCACTGTGAGCTACTATTTTCGTGAAACACTCCTTCCCCCGATATTTTCAATTGAATCTCTTCTAGGTTTGTTAAGCAATCACAGGAGTGATTGAAAATGTGTGGACCTTCTCCAATCTGGTCAACAACAAGACACTTCAATTTTTCCCACTTGGAAGTCATAGAGAAGAAACTCTCGTACACGGTTCTGAGGCTCTCATTCTCAGAAATGTCCAGATACTTTAATTCTGGTAATCTACCTTTGAGACTGGCCTGTGACAAGCTGTGCAGATCCTGTGAGTTCAAATCACAGCTACTGAGAATCAAAGTGTCAAGTGACGGAAAATGGTGACACAGTATTAAAGACAGAGTCCCTGCGATACCAAGGCTGTGACTTATGTCTAGTTTCTGCAAATTTATAAGAACTGGGGTATGACTGAACAAATAAAGCATGGGTTTCGTACGAATAAATCTATTAAATGATAATGATCTGAGATACTTAAACTTAAACCACTGTACCCAATTGTAAATCCAGATCATCTGTACACGTTTGTTAATTATAACAGGTCCCTTTGAGTTTTTAACTAGGTCCCTGTTGCTCCACGTTGAAATACCGAATTCTGTCAACCTTGGCAGACTAGTCGAGTTCACATACTTAACAACATCCTGATAAAGTAATTCATCAACATCATGCAACCATAATCTGGTCAGGTTCTCACTCAATACTCCGATTAAGGTGACATCACCTTCACTTTCAACAACACTGTAATTGGCATATTTTCGGGGCAGTCTATCACCATCAATTGCCTTAAAATATGGCCCCAAGTAAAGCTGTAAAGAATTCAGCTGAGGCAAGGTAGCCTTGTGCTTGGAAAGAATATCAATATCACCTTTGCTGAGGAAACATGAGCTTAGGTTTAGTTCTGTTAGAGTTGACCAAGCTGACTGAAATAAGGAAGTAATGTTGTTATTGTCTGTAAACTGACAATAAGGAAACTCAACATGCCTCAGAATTGGTAGCCGTCCGGATCTCTTGGCATTTGATAAAGCCAGTAAGCAATGTCTGGTTACAAATAGCTCTTGTATTCTAATATGTGTCAGTTTAGGATACATTTGGTTAAGAACACCAGATATTACTCGGCAGTTATTAAGTCTATAACTTACAAACTGTAACCTACTTATTTCGGACCTAAGAAATGTGGACAACTCAATTTTACTCTCCATACCAGTTATGATTACAAATAAACATATGTCCCTCTGCAACCCTGCCATATGTGACATCACCTTGTTAAAAATCAAATCATTTTGAATGGATATGACTACATTTAGACTACCTTCGCAAAGCTTAGGCAAAGGCGAGGCATCAAAGTCATTGGACGTGTAACGGAACCCAGTGAGATGCAAGCAATGTAAATAAGGGAAGCAATGATGAAAGCCATCAACTATTCCAATCAAAACATCTTCAGCGCTTAGTATCAAAAACCTCACCTTAGAACATTGCATGAACACATCTTTCAAAAACGTCAAAACAAAAGGATTGTGTGCTGTTGCGAAAGACCAACTAAGCGCTGGGAAAATAAATGCGATATTAGTCATGTCCAACTGAGATACGTCAATTTTTTCCAAAACAAAATTACTTAGAATTTTTTTTATGTCAGTTGCTTTCCTACATAGAGTAACTACGTAATTTATTGTGAAAAGACAAAACTCCAGAAAATTGAGATTTGTCAGAAACATTGGACTGCACCTGTTAAATCTAAGGAGAGTGTCAAAATGGATTCCTTCATGAATTTGAAACACAAATGAAAATGCACCTAAAAACTCTTCAACAGTATGATGAAGGAAGGAAATGAATACATCAGCTGTTGGATCACCTAACAATCTATGATCCTCATGCCCGCTTATAAACCCATACTCAAATGCATCCTCTCCAGCTATACTCTGTACTTCATCATGTGAAAGCAAATAATTCCCTGTTTGTAAACACTTAAATGCTAAATTTCCCACCCGTCTTAAAACTTCAACAAAATCTCTTTCCCTATATGGAATACCTTTCCGTTCACAATACTTTCTGTACAAAGATCTCATCAGTTGTAAATAAATATCACCTGATGTTACTGCTTTTGAAGAGAAATCAAATTCACCATGTTTAGCCAGGATACAGATAGAAACCAACAAAATGGGAGATGTAGGAAGGGAATCGCCAAGAAATTTGTGTTTTGTAGTGAATTTTCGGACCTCCCTCCTTTGCTTCTTGTCAGTTAGAATCTTATTTATCATCAAATCAGCACATTTTTTGTTGAAGCCTTTTGAAATGGTTTTAATTGGAAAATGTTTTTCTAATTCTGCAACAGTGTGCGGTCTGGATGTCAGAAAAATATTGCAGGAAAACAGAATTTGTCCCTTAATAATTTTGAGAATTTCCGGTTTACTTTTTGATGAAAGTTCATCAAAACCGTCCAGAATGAGGAGACATCTGTGTCCAAAAGTGTCAAGTATTTTCTTGAGTTTAGTTGGTGTTACATTCATTCCTTCAAAAGGAGGGGTCTGCTGAATGATGATATTTTCGATGGCATCACCAGGTGTAACTAACTTCAAGGACACAAAGAAAACAATGGAGAAGGTGGTGAAAACAAGCAATGCCCAATCCCACGAGATTTTGCGAGATAAAGTTGTTTTGCCGAATCCTGGCTCTGCCTTTAAAAGAACCCTATCCCCTTTACTCTTCTCTTTAACCTCAGTTTTGATCCTCATACTACTAACTGACTCTTTCTTAGTCCCCATTGACGGTCTCTGATTGGCTTTCTTTACCTTTTTTATGGGAATTTTCGACAGTTTTCTATTACCCTGGCCACTCACATTTGCTTGGTTTACTCTAAAGAAATCCTTATAGCTTCTAATATTCGAATGAATTGGTCCAGTCGGTTTGTTTTCAATTTTCTCCAAAGTCGGTTCAGTGTACATATCTTTAATGTCCACAGTGTACGCTTTCGCCCATGGAGCCATTTCTATCTTCATCGTCTCTTTATAGTCTTCGCGCATAATTTCCCCAATGGATTGGAAGTCTTCCTCTGTTCAAATAAGTATTATACAGTATTAAATTTTAAAAAATACAAACATTTTCATGCCAAGAACCCATGAAAAAAAGCATCAGGAGGATTATTCCAAAAAAATGTTTAATTAAAATTGAACTCAAATTGAAGAATTTAAAGCTTAAGTTGTTCAATAAATGCGTTTGCTCATGCAGTGTAATAAGTCACAACATTTGATAATATTTCTTATGGATAAAGTCTACCTGAAGGATCCTGTGGGTTTGTGGCACCTCCAGTTTCTTTTGGTGCCGTTCCCTCATCGTGAATACCCAGGATCTCCTGCACCTTGGCTGGGTCCACGTAGCTACCTTCTCTAGCTGCTTGATACAGGAGACCCGCGAAAATCTGAAATATATTTGCCAAAGGCTTATGTGAATTAATTATGACAAAATTATCGAACATCTTGATAAGCAGAAAGCCTTGCTGGGACATGAACAGAGAAGACAAGAAAAAAGTAAGTATAATGGCAGAACCATCAGTCAGAATTTTTAATTATGTTTCCTTTGATTATGTAGTAGTACTCTATGGCTTTTGATCATAAATGTATTTAAAAAGGCGTTTATTATATGACTCAGTCTAAAGATCCCTTGAAAGCCTAAAAAAACATAGCTGACCTTAGTTTGATCACTTTCCGGGTTTCGACACATCCAGTTATGGATGATGTCGCGGTTAAATCCTTCGTAATCCTCTCTGTATGACTGACTCAGGGATACCAGTTTCTCATACGGTAGTCCAAGATACCCGAAAGCTATGGACTTCATTTTCACACTGGATATTGTGGAAGAAAGAAGCACAATTTGTCTGTTTGTGAGGTGTCCCTCCTCGCTACTGGTCGCCATTTTGTCAGTCTTTGTCTGTTACCTTCGTGCAAAGTACGGAATAGTGTCATAGATAAGATACAACTATTTAGTTATGAATCAATAACAATGTCGAACTAAAGCGCTATACACGTGATAGTATACGATTGCGACTGAAATTTATCGAGACCAATTGGTTTAATAGAATTTAGTGCTGTCACAATTGTGCAAAGCAGAACACTTATGCAACCGTATTGGTGTGCCAAAAATATCGTCGTCGTAATCGTCCAATGTAAACAAGTCTTAACAGCATGGAATGTCACAGCATTGGGCATAGTTATCCGGATGTTTGTAGATTTCCCTGCAGGAACATCAATCGGTTCTGACAACTGTGACAGTATCAAAATATTCTGACAAGGGTTTTATGGCCTTATTATCCATAGACGGTTAGTGTTGTGAGTTTGATTCCCACTGGAAGCAACTTTATCTTTTGCTGATTTTGAAACCCCTCGATGTCAATTTTGCACAAAAATGTCCGATTTGTGTTTTTTAGGAAAAAATCGGTTTTCAAAATTTTAAATGTTTTCAATAATTGTTTTCTATTACATATTTCAAAAAGTTGAAAAGTCTCTCTGTCAGTCGGATCTCCTTGTTAACATAAAAAATTTGAAATTTGCATTGTTCAGCTAAATATTGATGTTTTCTTTGAACGCTTCAAAATGTACAAAAAAAAAATTCTCATAGACGCACGTTACAAAACAAACACCTATCCGAATTGATTAATACCTAGAAAACCTTTTGACTGTGTAAGATTCCATAGATCTTCTTGTAAGGTTGGTCAACATGGACGCTCGGATAGGACGAGTGCAGAAATGGGTTTTGTGGAATTGAGTTTCTATTAAAAATATTCGGAATGCAATTATTTCCCGGCAATTCGAATTCACACATGAATCTTTGATGTTTTTGCTACCATCAGTTTTATTTTTTTGCTGAATGACAAAAGTTAGCAAACAGGATATGTAAATTTATCATTGTATATTTTCAAACATATTGAAATACAATTGGTACTTTAATACAAGACATACTTCAATAGATTCGATTCAAAGTTTGCAATTACAATTTGGGCTCTTTTGTTGAAAGAGATAACGTTTTCTTATCAGTTCAAATGTAACAACATTTCTAATATTTACAAATATCAAGGAGTGAACAATTTCACTAGGTGACTCGTACTTCGTGTCTCACGTACAAAAGGCACCTCACATCTCCCGTACAAAAGGCACCTTGCGTACCTCGTGTCTCATGTACAAAAGGCACCACGCGTACCTCATGTCTCACATACAAAAGGCACTTTGTGTCTTGCGTACAAAAGGCACCTCATGTCTCGCATACAAAAGGCACCTCGCATACCTTGGGTCTCGCATACAAAAGGCACCTCACGTACCTCGCATCTCGTGTACAAAAGGCACCTCGCATCTCACATACAGAAGGCACCTCGTGTCTCATGAACAAAAGGCTCCTTGCATGAATGCCCCCCACCCCACCCCAACCCCCTCCCCCACTGCCCCCTCCCAC
>JBCAUG010711116.1:0-13247 GCA_038406175.1 Haplosyllis leylae
TTTTCCCCACCACCCTCTTAAGAAAGTATCCGCGCCCCCAGTTTACATGAAATAGCTGACTCTAACGAGCCAGCAATTATCTCCTTAAAACAACAATCACAAATACAATAGAATCATTCCACTTCCCTGTTTTCTTTCCATGTGCCATGGCAGCCCTAATTGCATTGCCATCCTTGTTGTTCGGCACTTCATATTTAAAACTTTATGAAATTGAATACACATAGATTTATACGTTCTCCAAGATGTTTTGATGTGCAATTGGGTATTAAATACCTTCAAGAACTCTTAATCCATAAATACCATCTAAATTCATGTCTCTGTGAGTATCTTTGTAATACGATACCATCTTCTTCAAAGCTAGCAATACATCCTGCAGCTTAGGGCTGTCAGTAGCCGAGTAAATAGGAAAATTTAAAAGAAAGAAATAGCAGACAGCCACCACCATAGACGCTGACATCTTGAATGACGATGGATTTATATCCACCAGACGGCGATATTGTTGCTGGTGTGGAAGATTAGTTCGATAGGTAATGGTTACGGGTTAAGGTAGTCTAGAATCCAGACCAGGTTCATGAAAATGAAACAACCACATCGAAAAACAACACAACACTATCCTGTAAACGTCAACCTGTGATTCCCTACAGACACCTATTACTTCCACTTTGGATCAATGATAAAAAATGGTTACAAGTCATTTACCCGTTCCATCTAAGTTTTCCTGGATCCTCCACTATTGTCATTATTATAATTTCATTAATTATTTTACTTATTAACTACAATTATTTTTAGCTCCTGCGTGTTATTACTGTTATTATTGGTTTATCTAATTGGTTTGGTTAAATTGAACAATGCGCAGGTGTGTATATGAAGTTACACTTGTTGTATGTTTGGGTTAATTAAACAAAGCTTGTTGTTGTACATTGATCATCTTATCTCCTCAATAAATCTTCTAATTGACATGTGTTCAATTTTATGGAAATCAAAACATCCATAACAACTCAGAATGTTTGTAGTTAGACTTTGAACATACAAATTGGATACATTAACACGACAGACGACACAACTAGTTTTGTCATTTCTCGGAAATTTGGCAATTATTTCCTTGTTAACAAATTTATCTGAAGTAAAGTTGTACCATGTCATCCATTGACAGTTCTGAACAACTTAATGTTTCCTTCAGCATGAAGTCAAAGCAAAATCAAAGAAGAAAATCCAGACATCAAAAGCAAAATGAATATGACAGATATGGAACACAAAATGTCACTTACATGGATGCAGACAAGAAAACTGGTGGAACCGTGAAACAATTTTTGGTTTGGAAGGACCCGTGGCCAGCAGTAAGTTTAAAATTACCACCAGTTACCAAAACTGTGGCACAGAACTGCTGGGAGCCCATCACGTATGAACTGGAGTTTAGTCCTGTACCGACGGGGAAAGGACCACAGTATCTCTACGAGATGAAAGGATGATGAAGAGAAAGCAGAACTAATGACAACAACCACAACGGCAGCAACATTGACCGCAAATTTAGACACTACATGAAGCAATGCCTTCTTAAGACTAATTACTGTTTTACGTTTCACAATGCACAAATGAGCAAGTTAGATGGATAGACTTGCTGGGATATCTCAAGATTTCATCCAGTGACCCCTATGCGTTGTTTCACAGATTAATGAAATGTTATTAAACTGTTGACTTTGATGATAAGGCTGTGAATTAGCTGTGAAATTTGAGAGACGGTATTAAAGTCTTGTTGAAATAATTACACGTAATTTTTACAATGTACCAAATAGAAGCAAGGAAATTTCAAATAATTCATCGTCACCATTCGTTGCATCAACACCCTGGAGAAACATCAGTAATTTCTGCCTTTTTCTAGGATATCAGAAAGTCCTAACGTGCCATTTACAATGATTTCCGGTGAGAAATTCTATTTACAATTATAAATAAACAACCAATACATTTATTGAAAAAATAAAGCTTCACAATTATATTTTATACTAAGGACATCCAATCTACATTTGAATTATTCCAGCATACAGTACTTACGGATTGCTTAGACATTCAATGATTTTCCAACAGGAAGTAGGCCTTCAACACATGGCACACAGGAAATCTATGAATATCAGAGCCATCTCCGTGTTGGAAAAAATCAAATGTAGCTCAAATGTCCTTTACATAAAATATTATTTTTTTAGACCTATGTTTTAGCTATTTACTTATGAAATGAAAAAAAAAAAACACGTAAAAAGCATGTCAAAACTTTCTGATCTCCTCGAAAAAGACAGAAATTACTGATGTTCCTACAGGGTGATGAAGGAATTTGATATGACATGTACATAAGAAATAAGAGTTCTTCGGAAATTTGGTTGACGCTTTCGAGTGGATTCGCCACTGTAAAGCTTCAAATGTTTCGTATTTTTTTAAAATAATCAAAGGATTCTGCACCAGTTTTACAATGGGCGGCTATGAGAATTTTTTTTACATTTTGAATTGTATTAAGGAAACAGAAGTGCTAAATGTTTCTAAGTTTTTATAGAATACGGAAATCCGACTGACATTGAGACATTTCCTGAGGGATTATTACTCAGTGTCAAAATTTCAATGTTTTTAGTAATTCTTTTTATCTATGATATATTTCAAAAAATAAAAAAGCTCAATGTCAGTCGGACTTTCTTATTAACATAACAAATCAGAAATGAGAATTTTCAGCTGAATACAACTCAAGGAATGTACAATAACATAATATTTGCTGATAATAGGGAGATCCGACCTACGTGGAGATAGATCTATTACAGATTAAATACTCTGATCAAGCGGAGGTTATTAATTGTAATCGAATTCTAGGCTATGTTGTAGATGAGAATTAAACAACAAGGTTTCATATGAGACTGACTTGTCACACCCTGCAGGTAGAGCATCTATTTCTGACTATTTTCCATAGTGTCAGTCATTTCTGACTGGGTTTTACAATGGTGCATGGTCAATGAGAAATTAATATTTGGAATGATTTTGCATAGTTGAGGCCATTTCTCTACAAAATGATATTGTGGAAAAAATACTTCACAAAGGGGAGATCCTTACTACATCTTAGATTGTACACTACATCTGAGGATGGCTTAGATATTCACAGATTTTGCAACAGGAAGTAAACAAATAGCATGCATTTTTTGCCATTTTCAACTTTTTTGTTTACTTCCTGTTGGGAAATCTGTGAATATCTATGCCATGGATGCTCTACCTACAGGGTGTGTCAGACTTTCTGACTTTGATATCTTTAAATGGCTATAATTTCATTAATAACCAAGGTATTGGCTTAAAATGGTATATTTGGAATCAGAAGAATATTTTACACATCTTAGATTTTTAAAAAATTGAGGCCTTGCCAAAAAAATTTCACTTTTGATGAAGATGAAACTCATTTATTAGATTCATTATCACTGGTGTGAATCTTAGTCTCCTGTACATGTGGCACAACACACCAAAGTTGATTTTTTTTTTGAAAGACAAGAACATATGTAGCAAGTTTACATTGACTGGAATGTTAGGAATCCAAAACTAGTTGGAGAATCAGGTAAAGAAAATGGCTGCATTGTACATATCTTTACACAATCATTACTGGCTTTTTAGGGGGTTGCGAAAATATAAGGTTTAGCAGTGGTAGAGCGTCATCTTATGTTAAAATTTCCAGTTGGACCCAATAGAAATGCTTCATATCTAGATACACCTTTTTTGTCTGACCATATATGGTCTCATGTAAAACTCTTCAGCCTGACAATTTACAATGCCCCCGTGTAGGTGAAATGCCCTGAAAAGCTACTAATGACAATGATAAATTAATTCCTGAAAAAATTCGAGAAGCCCATGATAAATTGACCACTTAAACAATTGGCATTGAACTAAGGATTGTTTGATCGATTCACTTTTGTTATGCCTAGTTTAGAGAGCTTTGTGAGCAAATGAAGCATAGTATTGACGAAAAGAACTGAGTCTTTCAGGTTTTCTTAGAAGTAGTGGCTTTAAACCTAAAAACCAATAAATCAAGACGATCCGAGTATCTATAAAAAGAAGGAATAAAATCAAGAATATCAATTTAAAAGTCAAAGATCAGCACAATCACTGAAACTTATTATCAAATAAGATAATTTCTCAATGGGACTCATACGTTTTTGGGTTACTAAAATTTTTTGTTCGAAAATATAGTTAGAAATAGCATAAACCAAAGTCGCATAACAATTTTTTGTCTCCGAAGGATCTTTAAAGCAACAATGATATTAAATTTCACTGAGTTGCATCAATCTATTGTATGTGGGTGGATGTGAGCAATTTAACACTGTGACATTTGTCTCCTGCTCGTTTTAAAATAATTGTCTCTGTAGAAATCTTAACTTGAAAAGCAAACATTGAAGTTACTTCTTGACATTTCATTTCAGTACAAAAGTTTCATCTGTCCGAAAATGGCCAATTTGCTTCATTTTCAGTCATCGACAATTCGTGAAAACACCATAGACTTTAGTGACCACAGCGAGACATGTATATTTTCTCTTGTTGAGATGTTCAAACTCGCACTGGATTGAAGGGTGGATATTTTCCAGTAGCTGGAAGAAGCCACTCGAGACCCTATGCAGGTGGTAATTTGTACAAGTGGATTTCCAGTCGGAATATAGACTTATTATTTCCTGCCTTAAGTGTTTCAGCCTTGAACAAGAAGCACCAAAAAAACTTTCGAAATCAACAGAATAAGGATGACCTAGACAGGTGACACCTCTGAATTTAGGTTACCTAGTTTACTGAACTGTTTAATGAGTTGTTTTGTCTGGATTAATATTTAATGTGACATATTTAGTTTTTCCTAAACTTTGCATTTAGGTCAATTGGTTCAACTCCGCAAAACTCATAGCAAGCTCTCCAAGCAGTGTACAAAAAAAATAGAAGTCTCCACTGAAGTGTCAGCCTTGATCAATGAATAAACTCTTTGACTCGTTTGACAGATTTAAAAGAATTAATTGTGTTGAAATTGTAGAAGGATGGGGGTATTAATATCATAAGACAAGAACCAAAATTATTTGGGAATTGAACACAGGATGTCTCTTAAAGCCAGATACTATATCAATTAATCATGAGGCATTTACATCCACTATTAGTTCTGTCAAATGAAACCAATTGATTAAGAGGATTTATGGAAGGGAAAACTACATTTACAGACGCAGTTGTAAGGTTGCATGAACAGAATTACATCAGATTTCCTGATGGCATTACAGGCTTGGCGAAGAAACAATACTCCCGCACTGAAGAAGGCCATTTTTCATGCTT
Source organism: Haplosyllis leylae (assembly GCA_038406175.1). Classification (NCBI taxonomy): domain Eukaryota; kingdom Metazoa; phylum Annelida; class Polychaeta; order Phyllodocida; family Syllidae; genus Haplosyllis; species Haplosyllis leylae. The sequence goes on from JBCAUG010711116.1 coordinate 5,314, forward strand.
CCTTCTAATTGATGGATGGCCCTTTGTACTCAACATACATAGGTTTATAGTTTCTTAAATAATGACTCTGTGATGATGAAAGGTGAAGGAACAGGACCCATTTCTTTCTTGATTAACGTCAAAAGAAGTGATTAATTGTAAGTGATGTAAAGGGGACTGCTATAATTACCCAGTGTCATGTTGGTTGATTAATAGTCTCTGATAATTAGAACAAAGAGATGTGGTAAAAGAATACATGCTGGATACATATGTAACATGAACATTGCGAGAGATATCATGTTGCGATCAGAACAGAAATAGGACACGTAATTTCCGTTGGCTGTCACGGGATTCCAGAATCACATGTCAGAGAAAAATGAAGACGTCCGCATCGGCAGGGCCTCTGACTTTTATGTTCTGCATGCTACTATCTGAGCTAATTCCTCTATTTGCTTTAAGTCTCAGCCCTTAAGATCCTTATTTAACCATGCTCTATTGATTCCAAACAAAATCTCTCAGTCCAAGCAGTTGGAGAAATACGCCCATTGACGCAATGTTATTTTAGGAATCATAAAAGCTCATTATAATATTGTGAAAACTAGGCCATCTAATGTTAATTGTGGGAATGTCAATGCAATTGCAATGGAGCCCACTCATGTGTGACCAGTACAAAGGTGCCATCATCGCGAATTTATAATTCTTTTCATTTTTTCTTCTGAATCAACAGAGCTTGAATATATAAGGATCTAAAGGTCTGAGACTTCCAGTAATAGAGGAATCAGCCCAGATAGTAGCATGCAGGGCAGTACAGTCAGAGGCCCTGGGTTCACTTCCCAGTTGGGGTAACATTTTGCTACTGGATTTTTCTTGTTTTCTTGTGATTCAGAAGAATCTACAGAATTCATCTCTATTTAGAGAAAACTCAATAATGTTCGTCAATATTTCCTTCAGAAACCATGTGACATTAAAATATTTTATCCAAGAATGCCTAGACTTAAGAATGTTACAACCGATTGTTGATTTACGTAGCCTTCGTCACTGGTAAACCCTGTAGGAAAAATCTCACTGTTTTGAATGGTGCCAATCAATTCTGGTTTTACTTTGGTGGTTTATCAGAAATAAATATTTGGAAAGATTTTGCAAAATTGAGGCCATTTCTTTTTAAAATGACATTTGTTGAAAAATACTTCACAAAGAGGAGATCCATACTACATTTTAGTTTTTACACTAAGATCACTATATTTAGCCCTGGATTATGTACAGTAACGATTTGAAGTGCGTATTAATCAGCTCTATTCACATTATGTGCATTATTATCAATCAGTCTGGATAAGCCCCTTTGTTGACATTTCACCACCAAAAAAGTAGAAACGATTATTTCATCTTTCGGTTTTGAAATGTCAATGATTTGTCAGCGAAAGTTGCAAGAAAAAAAGAAAACTGACGAAGAATATGTATAGATAATAGATGCAGTGGATAAAGGTCGTGTATTCAGAGACGTCAATGACCAGACATCATTCAATAGGGGTTTTCGTTTTCAACCTTATTCTGGCAGATCTGCCAACTTTGTGTTAAATAATTAACAGAACTTAAAAATTAAGGTTATAATTGATATTTTAAATTCAGTTTTTGCTGACAAGATTTAAATAAATCTATATAAAGTTGGTATATTTTTACAGCCAAGGAATTCATTCTTCAGGTGTCCTATTTTAAACCTCATTTTCTATCAAATAAAAACATGAACTTAAACTTTTAACACAAAGTTGCCAGAATGAGGTTGAGAACGAAAAACCCGAATGAGACATAGCTACACAAAGATGTAGATTCTTCTTTTGATGGTTTTTTTCAGGGGCCGCAATTAGGAGAAAAACGGACAAGAAAATTAGTCGTAATAGACTTCTTATGTGTCGACGTGTCAAGATTAAACTATACCTCTTCTCTTCCATTATGTTACAAATGTGTAAATACCACAGTCATTGCTTCTTCTCATCTACTTACAACAGCGAATATTTCTTATTTGCATTCACTATTTTTGTTACTGGATATATCTGTTATTTCTAATCTAATCTGAAAAGTTATGTGCTTAATAAAGAAACCATTTCAGAAAAGAATATTTGCCTAAACTCTCTGTACGGCAGAGGTGAGGAAAACATAAGAATGAAACATAAGAAATATGACGTTACGTCTTTGAACGTTTGCAATGCTGGCATGTATGACATCACGACAGCATTCTGTGTGAAAAAATTCTCACCAATTACTGCAGCTTAAAGTAGGCCTTCTTATCATACAATAAATTAATTATCATAAAAATGCCGGGCATATTCTCCAAATAACATGGACCCCCTGAGTCAATCACAAAGCTGACTCTAAACGAGCTAGGAGAAACGAATATAAAGTTTACAAATGTATCCACTGATTTTACAGACTTCACAGAAATCAAAGTGAATTCTCCTAAATATAGCACAGTGGTCTATTTGAGAAGAGCCGCAATAAAACGACGATCACAGATGTCTTCGAGGAGAACAAAGCGCTTCTTCCATTGCGAATTCATCCAATGAAGCCAAATGTCATGTTCTGTTATCTGATAAAATAATGGAGCTCAGGATGTCTGTTTAAATTCCTGCGGGCCTTTTAATGCAGGATAAAGCCTTTTATCGATGGCAAATTGAACCTTTTTAAGGAGAGATGATTTATCTCAAAGAAGTAGAACGTGAAAAGGAATGTGGACACACACGGATTGCGTACCGATGCATTACTCGGGGTTGTGTAAGAAAAAAATTGAGAGAATCGAATTTTTCCGTTATTGGCTTTAGATTCCATAGATTGAGAGAACCAAAAAAAATCAAGTAGCAAAATGTTACCCCCAGCAGGAGTTGAACCTAGGCAGTTATGACTTTCATGCCCTGTATGCCACTGTCTGAGCTAAATCCCCTATTTACTGGAAGTCTTTCCCCTTCAGATCCTTATGTAGTCATTCTTGGACTTTTTAGATATTTTGGATATTTTGATCTTGAAGCTGTATTTGACATGCAGAATTATGATAATTTTGTGTGCAATATTTTGATCTTGATGCTAGTTTGCATGTACAACTAGCTTCAAAATCAAAAGATGCAATTCTTCTTGGAGTCATTTATCAGATAGCGAGGTTGAGAAAGAGAGGCGCATTGTAGAATTCGTATCATCCGTGTATGGACCGAAACGAAAACGAAACTTGGTGGAGAAGAGATCCAGATCAGAACGGAAATGTAGGTGACTGTTTGATGGCCGAAGCTTCACGCGGGAATCTCCGGATCCTGCCGCCTGTCAGCACAACTTTTACCAGGCTTCCCGAACATTAATAGATCGGTGGACGAAGAAGACCTGATAAATCAGCTTCAAATATATGCCTTCCATATGCGGAGTTACACATTCTCCAGAATTCTTAAAGGTTGTGGTCTGTTTGGCTTCCCTACGAAAGCGCACTTACATAGTTCAGGATCTAACCGTATCACCAAATCGAGTTTTTTTCATAATTCTCGTCTAATTAGATGAATTTAATAAATAAAATTCTCAAAAAATTAGCAGGATCTAACCGTATCACCAAATGCCAGAGAGTCCTTAATAAAACCAGTCCGTCAGCAGTTATTAGAAACTGTTGAAATTATGTCCAGAAAAGAAAAACTATCCAAAGAGCATAACGTAGGCCTACAGGGTATAAAAATAAAAACTATCAAATAATTTAGTGCAGAAATAAATTTATTTGCTTTTGATAAATAAATAAGACATAAAAGGATCAAAACAATTCAGAAGACCAGGCTCAGTATTTCTATGACGCTTGGTGACTGGAAAAAACTGTTTATTTCATTTCAAAAATATCAAAACGGAAAGTACAATTCATCTGGTAATCGCGATCCAGTTTTTCCTCATGAAGATGCAATCTGTAGAATTCTATGGAATTCTATAGAATGTGATAAATCACTCAAGCATGAATTAGGATCCATTTAAATGTTGTCTGTTTTACATGTGTCTCTGTGGTGCTCTGCTAGCACCCCTAACTCTTAAGCAAGAGGTAGTGGGTTCAAATACCACTTTTTACAATTTTTTTTAATTCCATAGAATTCTACAGAATCTCATTAGGAAAAACTCGGATGTAAGTTTTTTTCTCTTATTGCTCTGAAGCATGCAGACTCCATAAGACTCCCTAAGTAGCTTAAACCTCAGAACGGAAAAGTTACTTGTATTCACAAATAACAAAACAACAGCTATAGAGAACTGAAGCTTCGACAGCAACAGTAGGTCTACTCACACGAAAGAGAAACGTCTGTGAAAGTGTTACTTGTATTTTTAAGAAAGAAGTATTATTTCTGCCAATACAATTGGTCGCACGATTTCACTAATTCAGTCAATTAAGCCAGTTCAAACAGCATGGAAATTAAACGAGTTTTTCCACATTGAATTCTACAGAATCTATAGAATTTCTAGAATACTATTTTTAGTGATTTTAAAAATGAAAAAGACCAAAAACAGTATTTTACAAATTCTAGATTATGCAAAATACTATTGTTTAGTAATTTTGAAATGAAAAATTATTAAAAGCAGAATTCTGGTAGCATTCAATTCGGAAAAACTCAATTGATCTACTTCTGTCCAATATCCCTGGGAACACGGTAATTACAGAATATAAGGCATCTCACTGCTGATTATTTCGACGAAGTGTCACTTTTGATTTATAATGGTTGTCTCCGAGTATTTATTTGGTTTCTCAAAAGCCTTATTTTCTTTTGGATATGTCTAAAAGGGGATAGTTTTCAAATCTCTGGGTATGGACTTGTTTCTTAAACGGGTAGTTTCTTGACAACAGCTTCTTTACGAAAGTCATACTGGCCATTTTTTGTGAGTAAACAGAAAATATTATGTGGCCTAATATTTAAAAAGTAACAAAAGAAATTTAGAAAACAGATTGAGAAATGAAAAGCAGCTCAACTTTCTGCTCTGAAATGTGAATTATTGTATTATGAATAATCAGTGCAATTCAATGGACATTCTGACGAGTGATAAGGGTTTAATCTTCTTACCCCGAAAGTAAACACTTGTTTTTCGTGCACGTTGTGGAACTTTAAACAGTAATCACTGAGAGTACGTTAAGAAATGGAATTTCCATTTTAACGTCCTCACATAAGGTCCTTGTAAATATGCTACTGCTCTGTTTAACGTTTGGGATTTCCTTTCCCAAACTACTAGAAGGAAATCTGGCTCCCTTTCGTCGTGAGTTAACGTCTTAAAACTTATCGTTAGATAAGCACACTTCCTACTGGTGTCCATTACGATAATATAGAGAAGGAAACGACACTTTAAAGGGGCCTGAATGGCTCATAAATCCCCTTTAGTACTCAGCAGCTACATAAACATGAGGGACTCTGTGTCTCCAGGGCAGACAAGTCATGAAACAACTCATGAGGTCACAAGCATCCATTCTCGCTGGATTGAAACTAGAAATTCGTCTTTATTGTCGGAAATGCCTTTGCGAAAGTAAAATGACAAGAAACGTTTTTGCCTATGACTCAAAATTAAGAACAATATTGGGTGAAGATAACAATTAAATTTCTGTGAATCTGATTTTACTGGTATAATCTTAAACATCTTCACAAGAATCAGACAGTCATTTATTCAGTCTGGAAAGCACACCTCAGCCCGTCCATTGGGCTCGTCTATGCAGAACATGGACACTTGCTTGGGAAAAGATATCTTTTTCAATTCCCCATTCATTTGTGTTCCGCTTTTAGTATTTTCTGTCTTCAGCAATATTAGAAATATCAGCACTAAAAGATTTTAAGAGGTAGTACCTCTTACAGACCTCTGGAATATTTTACTATGTGTCTAATGACACCTGTGGGCGATATTACACTAATTTAGCTGCAGTGCATTGAGGCATTAAACAAGAACATCTATGATATTAGTAACAATTCTGCACTTCAGTTATGATTCTCACACTTAAGTCACATCCTTATTGCGTGAAATTACGAGAGACATGTCTGACACGTGATGTGTGGGTTGGCAATAAAATGCAGGTAGTGTGATTGTCAAACGAAATTAGTTCCGTGAACTAAGACTCAGCAACTTGAATATGGTACATCTACTTCTGTCTTTCTCCAACAAAAGTCACATCTTCATTGCGTGACACAACGGTAAATATGACTAGCGTGGGGTGGTAGAACGGAAGAAATGTGATTGTCAAAGTCAAATTAGATTTTACTTTCGTGGACTGATGCTTCGCAAACAATTGAAAAAGATCAAAATAGCATCAGATGGAGTCCCAATAGCGTGTCCCAAAATTGTAAAAATATCTCGCCCACTTCTTGTTTTCTCTCTGAGCTGATTTTCAGTTCTATTTTTCATTGTCAACCGCGGACAAAGAGCTGCGAGACAAACATGTCGAGTGGTTCGATTTTTCGCACAGAAGAACAGAGCTATTTTTTAGAATAACAAGTGGAGAGCGACAAATCTGAAAGTTGTTTCTGGATGAGTAAACTTATTTTTATGATGTTATTTTGAAAGTGCACTTTTCTTTACGTAACACCTCTGCATCTTTGGGAATTTTAAATATTCTGTAGCAGCCCCTCATGTGGGACCATTCCGTATTTTATTGCTTCTACTTTCAGAAGTACCATTAGCTGATATTCTGTAGCACTAAATGTGTCAGTCTCCTGATATTCAAATACCATCTGTAAAAGCAAATACAGTAGTGAAAGTGTTTCCCTCAGTGAGCTACTTCGAAAATGGTAACAAGCAGTGGAACTTCAATTCATTTCTGTATGATCTATTCTGAGTTACCAAAGATTCAAAATTGGTTGGGTGGTTCTTTTACTCTTAAAGTGTCCGAGTAGATGAATTAATCTATTAAAATCTCAAAACATGTTTTGCTCGCTTTCTGAAGACGTTGTTACAGTGAATTCACTTTGAACTAGTGACAAATTGAGTGAGTCATGTGTCAATATTCCTCACAATAACTCAATAATTTCCAATAAATAGTAAGAAGATTACACTAAGTTTACACAGTGCCAGGCAAGTCAATAAAAGTCAAACCAAAAAACCAGAAGCTCAGACTTTAAATCATGTTTTATGGAAAACAACGATACTGCATCAAAATGGGTTTATGCTATCATTTTGTATTAAGTCATCTCCACTAGTGAGTAAAATCTTCAGAGAAAGGACAGACAAGGTTACACACTTGAATTACCATATTGACTTGTTTGCATGATTTGCCCATTAATAAGGGAAAATTTATCGCATTGTTGAGATTGGCCTTAGACCAGTGGATTTTGATAAATAAATAAATTTATTTATTTATTCTAATTTTATTCTTATTTGTTCTAATAAATTCAGAGTGGGAGTGAACCCATTCTCAGGAGACCCATTTCAAGAATACAGACATTGCCATGAGGTCAACTGAGGAATTCTATTATCATGATAAAAAGTTGATTCTAGGGACAGATTGTACATTTACTGCTGGCTGGTTAGAGTCAGCATAGTGATTGAAATTGGGGATCCATAGTATTCCGGGACAAGGTAAGGTGATCATTTGGCAGTTTTATGATAAGTAGGCCTACTTTAAGCTGCAGCCATTGGTTGGAATTTGTTTGCACAGAATGTTTTCCTTTGTGATATCAAAGAGGAACTAACAGTAGTCAAAATACAAAGTAATTGAAAAGTTTAGAATTGGCTTGATTGTTACAATGTCATGACAATTCAAATTGTCAATTCAAATATAAATATAATACTTCTGTCTTTCTCCAACAAAAGTCACTTCTTCATTGCGTGACACAAAGGTAAATATGACTAGCGTGGGGTGGTAGAACGGAAGAAATGTGATTGTCAAAGTCAAATTAGTTTGTACTTTCATGGACTGATGCTTCGCAAACAATTGAAAAAGATCAAAATAGCATCAGATGGAGTCCCAATAGCGTGTCCCAAAATTG
>JBCAUG010711127.1:0-13246 GCA_038406175.1 Haplosyllis leylae
GGGAAAGCTTGAGGAGATGTTTGAGACACGGAATGACGCTCTTTTGGCCAACGGAAGCCAAATACAGTGGCGGTTTCACTCCTCTCCTCCAACTTTATGAAGGAGATACATCTCAACCTGTTACATGATGATCTTGTTGAATTTGATCGCCTCATCGGGTAGAAATGTCGGGTACCATGAGAGTTTGGCGGTGAAATGAACACCTTGCAAAAACAAATAGTTAAATATGTGTTACACTTATCAGTGAAGAAAGTTCACATACTTCTAAATCTACACTCCAGATACAATCAAATATCATGTTATAGTTGCGTATAGTAGCCGACAAAGGAAGCGGAATTAATATATTTGGGCTTTCAACTCTACGTTTTATGAGAATATCAGCAGCTCAGCTGACGGAAGTTTGTCCATCGAATTTTTTTTGCAATGATATGTTTTCATTTGTTTAAATATTTTACCTGACTGGAATGATTGAAGCATTCTCTCCTGATTCTCGATCACTTGTTTCTGATCTTTAACTACTTGTTTAAGATCCTGCATCAGCTGCTCCATTTCCTTCAAACTTATGACGAAACTTTGGGTCAAAACCTCCGCCACAATTGGGTAGATTATTGTGGAGAAAAAGAGGAACACGCCGGTATATATCACCATGGTTACCTGGAATTTTAATACTCACTGAAATGAAAGCACCTTATTTGGCACTAATGGAATTTTAACTTGGATGAACTATCCCATCAAGTTCATTTTAGATGGTCCAAGATGCCTTTTAGAAAATCGATCCCAATTGCCCCCAAATTTCTTTCTATGTGCTTTCAGGTTTAAAACTTAAAGACCGACCCCCAGAGCCATCTTCCAAAAGAAATAGACCAAAATAGCAAAACAGACGGGAAAACGAAAGGAATCATAAATGTCCATTGAAAAAGAAGGCCCTCTACCATTATCTCTAAGCACAATCAATGCAATTGCAATGGAGCTCGTTCGGGCATGACAGCCCAATGCTGCCATCAGTCACACATTTGCACTGAAAATTTGATTCCAAAAATAACATTGCGTCTATGGGCCGATTTCCTCACCTGTTCCACACTATGACAGTACAGCTGATATTTTTGACTTTGTTTTGACCACATTTGTCACACAGGTGATATTGTCAACTTTCTTTTGACCACATTTGTGATATTTGTGACTTTGTTTTGACCACATTTGTTGCACATGTGATATTGTCAACTTTGTTTTGACCATATTTGTCACACAGGTGATATTTTTGACTTTGTTTTGACCACATTTGCCACACAGGTGGTGTTTGTCACACAGGTGATATTTTTGACTTTGTTTTGAGCACATTTGTCACACAGCTGATATTTCTGACTTTTGTTTTGACCTCATTTGTTGTACAGGTGATATTTTTGGCTTTGTTTTGACCACATTTGTTGCACAGGTCATATTTTTGACTTTGTTTTGACCACATTTGTCACACAGGTGATATTGTCAACTTTGTTTTGACCACATTTGTCACACCGGTGATATTTTTGACTTTATTTTGACCACATTTTGTACACTGATTAATCTATATTCCTCAGTTAGCTCTGACTCCTTCTGTCACGAAGTCAAATATATTATCTGCGTGACAGATGTAGTCCGAACAAAGTTGGGACATTTGTCATTTTAATTTGACCACATTTTTCACACAGCTTTTATATTCCTGACTTTGTTTGAGCACACTAGTTGCACATTTGATTTAGCTTTGATACAGATAACACTCCTGACTATGCTTTGATCACACTTGTTAGACAGGTAGTATTCCTGATTTTTCTTCCTTTGCATTTATCACACACAATTACTAAGACAGCCATATGCACCTCAGACCCTCAGTGGTCCCAGAGCACTGTTCAATCACTTCAAACCACCCACACAACCAATGAGAAACAATACATAGTAATGAAACAATGACTTACACACTTAAAAACAAAAACTCAAAACAAATTGAGCCAGTGAGGTCAAAACACTGAACATTGTATTCTAACACAACCTTATGTGGTATTAAAATCCTCAAGACAAATGTTTAATTTAATTTAAACACCAGTATTTTTCAGAAATATTACACGTATGCATCATAGCCTAATTAACATTGAGGAATTAATCCAGGTCAGACAGACTCATGAGCATTTTTCTCACTGAGAGAGTCTTGAAGTCCTATTTAATTAATGCCACACTGTTGTTCACATGATTGGATTTTAGATAAACGGGGATTAACTGTAACTGTTTAGTTACATTAGTTAGTCTGCGCGTGGAGACTATCTGCGATACACTCACTGCTTCCGGGTGGATAATTTTCTTGTCAAATTTTTAGTGCACCCCAAAATCTCACAGATGTCAGCACCAAAATGTGAGAAGTGTTGGGTTTTTAGCTGTTTGCGGCCGTGTCAATATTCTTGTTGTTGTGGTAAAGTTTCTGAGGCGCACGTCAAATAATCTAAATGCGTTATGTGCTGCTGGTCTCTCCACTGTGTGTTCTGAGATGTTGGGTTAAATTGGATTTCAGGTTGAAAACTTTATTACACACAGCACATTGAAAGGGTTTCTCTCCGGTATGTATTCGGAGATGCCTTGTCAAATGATGTTGACGTGTAAATGCTTTGTAACACTGATCACATTTAAAAGGTTTCTCTCCACTGTGTTTTCTGAGATGTTTGGTCAGATTACCTTTCACTGCAAATGCACTGTAACACTGATCACATTTAAATGGTTTCTCACCACTGTGTGTTCTGAGATGTTTGGTCAAACAACCTTTCTGTGTAAAGGCTTTGTCACACTGATCACATTTAAAAGGTTTCTCTCCAGTGTGTATTATGAGATGTCTTGTCAAATCAATTTTCTGTGTAAAGGCCTTGTCACACTGATCACATTGAAATGGTTTTTCACCACTGTGAGTTCGGAGATGCAGAGTCAAAGTACACTTCTGCGAAAATGCCTTGTCGCACTGATCACATTTATAAGGTTTCTCTCCAGTGTGTGTTCTGAGATGTACAACCAAATTACCTTTTGTTCTGAATGCCTTGTCGCACAGACCGCACTGAAATAATCTCACTTCATCATGTGTCCAGAGATGTTCTCTTAATTTCCGTGTCTCTGTAAAAGTTTTATCGCATCGGTCACACTCATATTTACACGCATTACTCTGCACAGGAAGTTTACTTTTCTTAAATGTTATGTCACTTTGAGTAATGATATTATCTCGGTTTTCTGTTACAAGATCAGTTGAATTTTCCTCGGGTTGTGAGAGATCAGTAGTTTCCTCATGATGACAATGTTCATCATCTGTATCCGTTTCCTTGTTCTCTATTTGTGAGCTTTCATTGCTTCCCAACAGTGGAAGTACGTCTAATGCTTCTGCCTTTCCTTCACATTTCTGCTCGTTGGACACAGGTCCCTCAAAAGAGGTAACATATTATAACAGGCGCTACATACAGTAAGTTCGGCAGGATTTTTACTCGTTTTGTTGATTGAATCATCTTGTGTTGCTTCTTTGAATCCTTCTCTGGCAGCACTTTCCGCACTTTCCCTGTTGCAGATGTCTCTTAATGAAGCGTAATCAATAGTGTGAAATCCTTGATCAGAAATTGATAGGGAAGTGTCTCCATCATTTTTATCACTTTGTTTACCATTCAGGTCTTTCTCCGACACAACCACACTGCCGCACATGATGCACGAGGAGCACAGATTTTCAGGATGAAAAGTTTCTCCATGTGAAACTAACTCACTGGAACTTTGCAAGACTTCCGAGCAAACGTTACAGGTCCACGTGAACGACTCAGCTGGCAGTGGCTGATCCTCTTGGTCTTCCATGTCGGACGTCGGTGTTTTTAAACTGTTTTGTCTCTGGTAAAGAGTCAGACCTGCAAAAGTTTGAATTTGTGTGAAGAACTTTCCGCTAGAGGAAAGCCAGATCAAAATGAGTCCCTAAGATTTACTTCAGAAGTCAAGATAAACTGACTTACCAATTGATTCTCTTCCGAGGCTTTGATTTGAGACTTTATCCCTTCCAACTATTCCAGTTTCGTACAGACTGTGCTTCGCCGGTTGTTGAGTGAAAGCGTTTGAAAGTCGTCTCCCATGTGACCTTTTTCTCTCATCAACTATTGGCTACATTTGTAAACTTTTTTTCCTGAGTGAACTGGCTGATTGGATGAATTCCGAACAACGGTAATAATCAGATTCTAGTTGACATGTGCAAATCAACTTTTTAAGCATAGAACCGGTGACTTATGAATGTTCCATAAACAGTGTGTAACTCATTCGTGTTTTTTCCTATTTCGGTTTTTGAATTTGGTGAATTCATCTAATTAGTTGAATTAGACAAGTGCTTCATGGATAGTGGAGTTTTCTATCCATGAAAAGCCATTCATTCTTCACTATCCATGTGGAATACTCATTTATTTTGCACTATCCTTGTATAATGTTAATGTCTTTCCATGGACAGTCAATTCCATTATCTATGTGTAATTGGATGAGTTAGTCTAATTCATCTGATTCACCAAGATAGTAAAATCACGATTGAGTTACCTGCCACACCCCCTTGTACTGTACTGTGGCTCGTCAGAGCTACTTATGTGGTTGGCGGACGGTTTTTTGCTCGCTAATTCTTCACTCCTTGATATTTTGCTATTTAACGAATTTTAGGTGTGCATTGTGTGAACAGTAAATGGCTTTATTGAACCAGTGGTGTAGAATATGCTATTTTACTCGCATTTTCGGTAAATGTTAAAATTCCTTTTATTTTTGTCAATATTCAAGTTTCCCTAAAATAGATCATTCTGCCAGAATTGTATTGGTTCAATGTACCATTGGATCAGTTGTTGAGTTAATTTTTTGTTAAAAATTTGCCAAAGATTTAACAAAGTTTTGATGAAATAATATTGAATGGATGGTAATTTTTTATCAAATATTTGGCAAAGATTTATTTAACCATAAAGTTTAATGGCACCATAAGTGATCCCTTACCTGCTTTTCCAGGCAATGAGCAAGATGTTGGTCATAAAACACAGTCAACACCTACTTGTTTTACAAAGTGTGCAAGGTGCATGACAAAGACCAGAATTCCAATGCAGAGAAGTCTTGATATCTTAGCTTCAGACATTTCTGCCTAAAACTGATGTATCAATTAAAGTTTTGGCAAAGATTTGGCAATGACTTGGTAATGATGCAGTTACCATCCAAGACACCAGTTTCAGGCATAAATGTCTGAAACTAAGGTGTCATGACTTCTCTGCATTGCAGACTGGTCTCCAAAACAGACATACACCTTGCACACTTGGTAAAGCAAGCGTTGGCTATATTTTCATGAGTAAGATCTTGCTCATTGCCTGGTAAAACAGGTAAGGAATGATTTATGGTTGAATAAAACTGTGCCAAATATTTGATAAATATTTATCATGTTTTCGAAGCCTTATGAAATCTTTGCAAATTTTTTTGCAAATCTTTAACAAAAATTTAATTCAACAACTGATCCAATAGTATATTGAGCCAATACAATTCTGACAGAATGATCCACAATTCTGACAGAATGATCTATTTTAGGGAAAACTCGATTGATGTAAATGATAGAAAATATCAACAACGATAATTTCAAATTGACAAGACGTTCAGCGAGAAATCCATTCTTTGATGAACCTTCCATGGTCGGAGGGAAAACTCCAAGGAAATACCTCTGAATTCAATGAATTGTCGTTCCCTTTGCGGAAAACTCTCATCCAATTGTGACATAGACAGTCGAGTTTTTTAATGTTGGCATTATTGCCAACTTTGTGTTGCCATATATTTGCAGTGTTTGTCTCTATTTGCAGCAACTGATATTGGTTAATGTGAAATTAGAAATCAAGGGGCATATAAGGATTACATTGTAAGGTTAACTGCTACATAGGACTACTTGATTCTGAATGGTAGAGCTAAACAAATTTGGCACCATTGGCATTCTTGTATTGCAGAGAGATTGGTGCAGACCAAAGAAGTAGCTACAATGAACTTGAATTCACTACTCAATAGTGTTTAATGTTCTCTGTGAAAACCGAATAAGTTTTTTAGCGTTGCGCCACCAGCAATCGAGGTTTTCACAAACGCACACAATTGGCAATAATGAATGGCATTAATGCAAACATTGCACTACCATAAATTTGCTGTTGTCTTCTTTAATTCCACCACATAGGGTTCGCAAATGTGAAATTAAATACAGGTTGAGCACGGTTAATTCGAACTGATTCGTCGGCAAGGTTTTGCTTCGAAATAAGTGGAATTCGAATTAACAGTGCATTTTAGCATTGACCGATAAGATAGTGTGTGGTAAAAAACTTTATCAAGTGGAACTTCGTATTAACTGTGTTCGAATTAACCGTGCCCAACCTGTATCAATGGGTTGTAGACTTTTGTACCTTAATGTTGTAATATCTCTCTGCGGTGACAGCCACAACGGATGGTGGATCCTTTCTTTTCTGTTGTACACGGAAGTTATAATCTCTATTTGTTGACAACACTAACAGCTTAGGTATTGCAGAAGTTAACCAATCAGAAACAGCCTTTACACAAGAAATCACCAAGTTATTTGACATCCCACCTGCAGAGATACCACGAAACCAGAAAACCTTGGAATTACATCTTGATCTACCTCAGATGAATCTCCAAGATGCAGAAAACACAACGCAAGAAACCTTTAGTTTTTTGGACTATCTCACAGACCAAAACATGATCTAATTAAAATTTTGAACAATTATCAACAATTCCCAGGAAAAGAAGAACTTTGGCATAAATAAAGTAAATCTATCAATGGTATTCCAAATTAAAAGAAATATTGTGAAACATGAACTCAAAGAACTCCAGTACCACTTAATTTGCATATTTTCAAGTAACTTTATTCATTTAAATAATTTCACTGTATAGCCTCATTGGGTTACTTCAATCTAATTTACATATTTTCACAAAATTATTTCCATAGTTTCCATGCCTTCATTTGCATAGTTTAAACTTTATAAGGACCTACCTAACAGAAAACTGTACAGTCCTGATGAAGCTATACAACGCAAAACTAGTTGACTATTCTCCCAAATAAAACAATCTGAGCAATACCTAAGTTGTTAGTGTTGTCAACAAATAGAGATTTTAATGTTGTAATCTTCATCAGTCTTGTCTATTTCTAATGGCAGAGCCAAAACAAAGTTGGAAATATTTTCATTCTTTTATTGCGGACAGTTTATGAAAACCTGGACTTACATGTTGTACATTTGCCCGTGTTAGTGCCATTTGAATTTTCCCGATTTTGAATTACAAAGTGCATCTAATTAAACTAATTAGGCAACAAAAAATTCAAATTTAAAAAAAGACCCATCTGATACTTGAACCTCCAATCTACTGATGAGGAGCCAGACATGATAACCATTACACCAAGGCAACAACTGTAAGTGAGAGATACAAGAAAGCTTTCAGTAACCTTCAGTCATGACTGGTTCAGCTAATTCATTTAATCTAACAAATCTAATATGTATATAATCAGGAAAACACGATCAGGCAATTTCTTTTCAATTAGGCCATAGAAAACCCTCGCAAACAGGCCAATGGAATCCCCTGTTTCACACCTTTGCCGATTTAGTGAATAGGGTTGTAGCGCGGCAGACCACTGATTGGTTGGTGGATAATTCCCAATTTTCTCCTACTGGAATTCTTCATTGTATTGATTATACTGAAGTGTTATATTTCTTCACATAAAAAGCTTATCTTAGGATTTAGTCTTTGATCACACTAATCACACAAACAACATTTCTCTACAGTATTCATCATCAGATGTCAACTTTCAGTAAAATTGATTTTTCACATTGAAAGCATTCTTGACATTCTTCAGTGTCGCGAACAGAAAAGCCAACAAGGTGCTTTCCTAAGGTGGATACTTTATTAAAACATTAACCAGACAAGTCAAATACATTAACGTGGTGGGTGTCTCTCTAACTAGTCAAGGCTGGTGGTGGCTTGTAGCCTGATATAGAAGTGCTTTGTCTTTGGCCTTCCCAAGGTCAGGGTCGTGTTCTGACAATCAGTATCTGTAGAGAAGTTTAAACAAATCAGATTTCTGTATGAATACTTTTCCACACTGGTCACATTATATGGATCGGAAAATCTTCAGGTTCCATTTCTGTAATTATCCTTAATGTTAAGTCTAAATCATCAACTGTTACTTTGAAGAAGTTTGTGATCATTCCGATGTTTTATTGTTTGTTTTGAGATTTGTTGCCAAGGATACTTGCACATTATACTATTTACGCTTGACCATGTGCTCGGAGATGCAGCTTCAGTGTAAATTTATGCGCGAATGCTTCATCGCAATGAGCGCACTTGTGTGGTTTTTCACCCCTGTGCGTCTTAAGATGAGCGGTCAAATGTGCTTTCTGTTTAAACGCAGTGTCACACTGATCACACTTAAAAGGTCTCTGTCCAGTGTGTGTCTTAATATGTGTGACTAAATAAGGTTTATTTTTATATGCCTTACCACACTGGTCACACTGGAATGGTTTCTCGTCACTGTGTGATCTTTGATGAAGAGTCAATGAGGATTTTACATTGAATGTTTTACCACACTGGTCACACTGATAAGGTTTGTCTTCACTGTGAGTTCTGAGATGCTTTTTGAAATGTCGCTTTCCTGGAAAGGTTTTGTTACACTGGTCACATTTATAAAGTTTCTCTGTTTTGTGTATGAGAATATGCTCTTTCAATATAGAACCCTGTGCAAAGGTTTTGCCACACTCATTACATTGGTATAGTTTTTCTCCACTGTGTGTTTTGAGATGATTAATCAAATGGTGTCTTCTTGTAAATGCTTTATCACACTGATCACATTGATAAGGTTTTTCGCCACTGTGTGAACGTAAATGATATGTTAATGCAGACTTCCACCTGAATGCTTTATCACATTGGTCACAAGTAAAAGGTGTTTCTGTACTGTGTGTTCTGAGATGCTGAGTCAATCCTCCTTTCGCTGAAAATCCCTTTTCACACTGAGCACATTTGTATGGTTTGTCTCCATTGTGTGTTCTGAGATGTTGAGTTAAATTCCATTTCCATGCGAACGCTTTATCACACTTATTACAGTGATGTGGTTTTTCACCAGTATGTATTCTGAGGTGTTTCTTCAATGTCCATGGATGCGTGAATGATTTGTTGCAGTAATCACACTGATGTGGTCTTTCTCCACTGTGTGTACGTAGGTGGTAAGTCAATCCAGTCCTATACTTGAATGCTTTATCACAATATTTACAATGGTAGAGTTTCTCCCCACTGTGTGTTCTAATATGCCGAACCAAATCCAGTTTAAATACAAAGGTTTTGCTACACTGATCGCATTAAATTTGTTAAGATCAAAGTTATCATCTTCAATAGCTGATCCAGGAGGAGCAAATTGAGCTGCTAGAATCTGCCGCACAAGTTACCTTGCTGCTGGATCCTCCCCTACACCTCTCCCATGAAAGAAGTTTGAAGGGCTAATGAACAAAGAAAACACACGAACTCAAATCTAATCCATAACAAAAGAAACTTGTTCTCAAAATAAGTCAGCATGAACAAGAGAACAACTTCATTGTTGTTGACAAGAACTCGGAGTCTCTCTCGGAATTCTAAACTCTACACAGAGATGTCGTTTATCTCACTCCTAGAACTCTCTCTGTCTCGCTCTATTCTTTTCAGAATTACCCACGGATAAACAACTGATTCATTCACATCAAAGGTAAGAGTTATGAAATATTCAAGAAAATCTTTTGACGCAGTTTGCATAATATTCCTAGTTATTATACCTAAGTAGTCGTACCTGGGTGTGTACAGTTAATTATGCTTTTACTGTCTGTCCCTTTTAATTCAATAAGATGAAAAGAAACTCTGTTGTTCAGCAAATTCTTCTCTCTCACCCAGGAAACTCTTTTTGTCTGCGTTTGTTTATTTTCCCACAACCACGACGCATGTTGTTCGGGAATTTCCGCCAAGGTCATCGAGTGCATTTAATCTAGGTCATCATCAATAAACGCCAAAATAAACACTTTGTTCTTGTAATGTGGCAATTAACAATCTTTTGTTTGAAGTGTCATTTAGCTTCAAAAATTATTTGCCTCAACTTCAAAAGTTTTATTCCAAGTTATCTTTTTAGTTTTTCAGAAAACAAGCATGACTTACATCAGCAATCTTTGGAAATGTGCCACCAACCAGGCACGGGTCACGTGGACAGAAGACCATACCACGTTACAAAAATCCAGTTCAAGCCAGTTTTCTAACATCAGTTGCTATTATTAGCACACAAGCGAGAGAAAAAAATCCCCCCAAAAAACGAGCTGCAGTGTTGATCACCATTTATTCAACATTCCGGAGGGACACCCAAAAAGTGAGAGAGGCTGATGAAGCTTATGATTCCCGAATCTAGGAGGGCGAAAAGGACGCCCCCGACCCATCTAGGTCAAAATCTCTTCATGCAGTTTTGGGGGAATATGTTAGCGCCCCGCTCCGAGATTGGCGCCACCTCTGGGAAATCCTGGATCCGCCACCCTGCCTATGTTTCATAGAACCATGAGGATTCTTTTCAAAGACCAGTAGCATTACAAGGTGCACTAAAACCACAAATCAGATAAAAAAAACTCGAGCAATGGAATGTTAGAAACCAACAAATTTTTATTCAGTAAAAATTCACATGTAAAAATAGATTCCAAATCGTTGAAGGAAACGGGTGAGTACTACAAGTAGGGTTCGACGATCGAAGAACACCCCACAATAACAATATATTTTACTGACTTTGAACTACTGTGAAAATGTCTGAGTTTTCTCCCAAAGTTTCTTCATCATGTTCTAGGCCTACTCATCAATTTTTCCATTTCCAAAACGGTCTCATTACATTTGGTCACGGTGTGTGATTCCGCATGATCACTCAGGTCTTTGTTCGAAGTGAATGTTTTACCACATTGGTCACAGCAATAAATGACATCATGACTTTCCATAAAGAACGGCATGATAGAATTATACTTTGATATTTTGTCACGTTGATACACGTTAGTATCGCTGTGTGTTCTAAGATGAGTGTTCCCATTATCTTTATTAATAAATGATTTATCAGCCAAGTTGCATTTATTCTTTCTTTCGCCAGTGTGTATTCTCAAATGCAGGGTCAAGGTATGTTTCCGCTGAAACGCTTTACCACAGTGATCACATTGAAATGGTTTTTCCCCACTGTGTGTTCTCAGATGCCGAGTCAAATCATGTTTACCTGTAAATGCTTTTTCACACAAATTACATTGATATTTTTTGTCCCCACTGTGTATTCTGATATGCTTGTTCAATTCATATTTAATTGCAAATGCTTTGTCACATTGATCACAGTGATGAGGTCTCTCACCGCTATGTCTTTTGAGATGATCCGTCAAGTGACTTTTCGATATAAATGCTTTACCACACAGAATACAGCCATAAAGTTTCTCTCCGGTATGCCTTCTCAAATGCTCTTTCAAAGTACTGATCTGGGAAAACGTTTTATCACACTTATCACAGTGAAAATGTTTTTCCCCACTGTGAGTTCTCAGATGACGAGTCAAAGAACATGTCTGTGTAAATTCTTTTTCACATTGATCACATTTAAATGTTTTTTCTACAGTGTGTCTTCCAACATGCTTAGTGAAATTACTGTTTTGTGTGAAAAATGTGACACATCGGTCATCTTGAAAAAGTTTCTCGCTACTGTGATCCATCAAACTCTCAGCCAAATTGTTTTTCTCTACAAATACCTTGTCACGTTCACCACATTGGAAAGTTTTGTCACCACTCTGCATCATCGTTGGGGTATTGTCCTCGAGTAAATGATTTACTCTGTGATCCACCTGTGAGCAGATGTCAATGTGTCATTTCTGTGCTGCTCAGGAGATGAAAGATGTATTTTCTTTACTTTCAGCTTCAGAGAACAGGGATGATGAGTACTCACAGTTCATTGCGTCCATCGTTTGCTTTCTGTTACTTGTTTTTTTCCTATTCAGAATGTCTTGTTTGTCTATTGTGAAGATGTTCCGAGTCCGAGTCCGAAGATGATCATGGTCCTGGACCTTCTTTGAATGCCAAAATTTGATTGGTTGGTAAAGACTGCAAGCAAAATGAGGGGGAGACAGGCTCCCAAAATGTGTAAAGCGCAGTTTCTTATAACAGCATTTTATCAATATCCGCAATTGTATAAAGTCAGAAGTGGAAAGATGTATTACGCTTCTTTACTTTCAACTTCAGAGAACATTCTCACAATTCATTGGAGTTTACACGTGCTCGTTGCAAAACAGTCAAAATTTCAGCAAAACGAGCATACCCCTGGGCAGATTGAACTACTCCATTGAAAGCCAGGGTGGAAGTGAAGCACATGTGAGCAAGGCTTCTGTGTGAGCCCCAAACCTGGTAAGTCCCCAGCCTAACAAATATAATTTCTGATGCAGTAGTCACCTGGAACTCCTAGTTGACCAGACGAAATGATAAATCTTAAGATTTATCAAATGTGACAATGTCTGACACCCTACCTAAGCCAGTGCGTTCCCTGATCCTCTGTAACTCACAAACCCGAGTAGATGATTTGAAATTGCACTAGAACATGTGAATCAAGTTTTTACTCAATATAAATGATTTATCCCACTCGTTGCATCAATAGATCACCCCGGTAACTGACCTGCTTCAATGAATTTTCAGAATGCAACGAAAATCCTTGTCGCTTCAACACCCTGAAGGAGGTTCAAGTGATTCTGACATGTGCAAAGAATTCTGATTTGAAGTTCAGTGGAAATCTATGGGAAAAGATATCTTGAATGATGTAGAAGAACTGGGGAGAGTTGTCTGCAAAATAATATTGCAGAAAAATAGTTGATTATGGATAGATCCGAATGACGCCTTAGTTTTTAGCAGAGCTGTTGTAAACAGCTGGGCTATTTCAATGGAAATAGTTTTTGGTAAAATCTCCAAGATTCTCACAAGATTTGGGAATTTAAGGAACTCTGATTGGTCAAGACAGTGGTTACATGACTAAATAATGAGATTTGATGAGACTTGGGCTTAAAGAGACTTTGCAAAGTGAACTTGTGTTAATGAGACTTTCTGTTGCTTGAAAAGTCTCTTTAAGAATTGTTAATGGGACTTGTCTAGGTCTCTTTAAGCGTTAATGGGACTTAAAGTTGCATTAAAGAGACCTTCTCTACTCCTTAATGAGACTTTGCATCCT
>JBCAUG010711138.1:0-13246 GCA_038406175.1 Haplosyllis leylae
CAGGTTCATTTCTCAAGGCCATTTGGAGTGGGAGGAGCAATGACAGTTGTTTTGGGTAGGTGTTACATAACCCGCAGTCATGCATTTACCGTCAACGAGTACCATCTAGGATCTCGCTTTATTCTGACAATGACCACTGTTAATTTGCCCACAAGTTCCAGTAACAAGGATGCTTAACAACTTTGTATCGCAAAGTTATTTGACTTAATTTAACCGTAACTTTGCTTTAAGCCTTGTTTACACGTAACATCTGCGTCTACGTCAAACGTCAAGAATGGGTTCTATGGCAACAAGTGATTGTGTTTACACTTGACGTTTGCATTTTCAAGAATGTGACAGCAAAGATCAAAAGAAAATGCAAACGCAGACGTTAAGTGTAAACCAGCCTTTAAGTTAATTTCTCATGTAGATCTATTACATCTAGTCTATATGTTCCACTATGATCCTGTGAAGGAATGTAGCTCTCGAACGAACCCAGTACTGCGCGCTAAACAATTTGGACATGATAAGATCTAGATCTATTTTGGAAGATTCATTCGTTCCATGCTAATATTAAATATGATAATCGATAAGCTCTTACCGCTTCCTTTCCATTAAATTTGGCCTGCCTAAATGTTTCTGCCTTAATTTTAGACGTCCCATTTGATCGTAGAATCCTGCTCAATAACTCGATAGTGCCTCGTATCTGTGCCATTTTATCTAAATAAGAAAAACAAGAAGAAACATGTTTCCACTTGAAAACAAGACGAGACGCTGTCTTGCAAGATGGCGGGTGCGGGAGCACTTGAGAAATTTTATTGCAATGTAATTGTCTGCACAATAGATCTACACAGAATAAAACAGTTAATAAAGATGAAATAATCTAGCTTTTGAAGGAATTTGTTTTATTTCGTGCATCTACAGTTCTAAAATTTGTTTTATTTACAAAAAGATCTATTTAGAAATTGTAAATGCTCCCAAGCGATGCAAGTGACGTCATGTATAATTCCCCTCGAGTGTGGGATAGCCCTAAAAAGGAAAATAAAGACTCAAGATTGGGTAATTTTTTTTTATTTCCTTCTTTTTTGGTTGATGATGGCAAAACATTTAAGGTAACCGCAACGGTTTATGACGCCATTAAGATGCTCTTCAAGAGGGTCATGTAATCGAGAGGCATGCACTTGTCTTTATGTGGGAGATATTGTCTGGACCTTGAAATTACAAATCAGGTCCTACAAGCACAGCACAATAAATAAAATAGCAGGTGGTGAAAGTTTTACCAAGATCGTACTCGTTGACTGCGAATCCACGGCCGTGGGTTACATAGCAGCATACGGGGAAAAGGGAGCTCCCACGGCCGTGGATTCACCGTCAACGAGTACGATCCAAGTGACTCGTTGGTGCGAAGGCAGTCTAGTCTTTTTCACCCTTTTCATCAGCCTTGACATCCTTTGTATCCTTCTCATCCTTTGCACCCTTCTGACACTTTGTCTTTGCACCACCACCTTCCTAAAATGTTGGGAACCAACCACTAAGGCGACTCTAAACGAGCCACCAAACATAAAAGAACATGTTACTGTATTGCACTGTTCACTTTGTACATAAACACTTCCATTGAACTGAGCTAGTGATTTCTCATAGCTAACGTCCAAGGTACGTCAAAGCGTGTTAATCTTTGTAGCATGGAGGAACCAATGGAAGGAGTGCAGGAAATGACAGCAGAACAGTTTGCTGCTGAGGCTATGGCGGCAGATATGGCCCAGTGGATAGTGTTTAATGCAAGAAAAGTTAATGCCCAAGTGTTGACCGAACAGCTTGAACAATGGCTTTCGGATAACCCACCGTCCAAAACATACAGGTACATATTTTCCTATAAATTGGTAGGGATGTCGTTAGGTTTTGACAGTTGGCCAGTGGCAGTAACTTTAGGAGGCCCTGGTCAAAAAGCAAAATACATAAATTACATCATTAACACTTTGGAATTTCTTTACTGATTTTACTGCTAAAATGGGTCCTAACTTAGGTGGCCTGGAGGTCAAAATTAGGTTGCCATGGACCAACGGACAAGTGCTAACGGCATGCCTGCTACTGGTAGACTTTGATTTGTGAACTGAAGGTTGGTTGCCTCCCACTCTCATGGATTGTACTCGTTGACGGTAAATCCACGGCCGTGGGAGCTCCCTTTTCCCCCTATGCTGCTTTGTAACCCACGGTCGTGGATTCGCCGTCAACGAGTACGATCATGAACTGATTGTGGGAATTGGACATTGAGCCATTTTTCCTTCAAGTGATGACTAGAAATGTGGTATTACATAATAAAAAAGTAACCCTGCATGACAACGGTTTCCAAGCTCTCGAATGACGTGATGACGCCAGAGAATGACGCTAAATATGTGTACAAAAAATATCACTATTTCATTAAGAGGATCACTTAATTCTCGAATTTCATTCAAGAGCTAATGAAACCACCTCGTATGATCATAAAGTAAATAATATGTGTCCAGATCTCTTTTTTAAGGGACGATGGTATTGGATGGATAGCTGTCCATTCTCCTCAGACTGAATCTACAGAGACTTCAAAGGATGTTATTGGTCTCCAGGATTCTTGGGAAAAACTAAAAGAATCTGGCAGACAAATTTGTTTGCAGACAATTACGGAATTAGCTCACATGCATCACGTTCTAACGGGCAAATGGCTTTTTCATGTGTCGACCGGGCTCAAAGCGGATCATATTTGGAGTTTGGTAGCTCGTGCTACTGCGAAAGGCAGTCTGGGAATGTCGGCCAAAGTGAGCGCTTTTGAAGGGGACAGCCATACGCATGTTGTGTGCATATATAACGAAGACTACACGAAGACAGAACAGGTTCTTGAACTTGAGAATAAGATACGTGCTATTGGAATCAAATGTCAATTGCTGTACAAACCAGATGTTTTTACATATCTGGGAATTTACAGGAAAAATAATTGGAACATACGACCATCCATATATGAAAGTGTCTTCGATTTAGGAACCAACTGTTCTAAGGTGTCAACGGTCGAGTAATGTTTCATCACATATGCAGCTGGTATACATAGGGCCTATGTAAGCAAAGGCATTCAAACTAAATATATTGATATGTATATTGTCGTGCAAAGGCTTTGATGGTTGGAAAAGTCATGGACAGTAAAGCATCCCACAGTGCCAGTTTGAATATTTCCCAAGGTACGGTTTTCACATGAACACTAAGATAGTGAAAGCGAAGCCATCTCAAATGATAAAAGATGCACAATGTCAGGCAATATAGCGGGAAGTAAAATCATCATTACACAAAAATATCTGGGATAATTGGTTTGAACTTTCCTTTTGTCATTGTTATTTAGAGTTTTTCAATGCACGAGCATTTTTTTCTGTTTTACATAATAAGGGCTACGCAAAACACATGGTGTATGTATTTATTTTAAATAAACTATACTTTATTTACAAGTATCAAATGTACACCTTGTACAATTTTTGAAAAAATATTTTGAAAGTAGGGCATACAGAGTATGTCGAGTTAAGTCTGAGCTGCTAAAGCATCAAGTTAAACTTGGGGAGAGATGAATACCATTACAATTACAAATGATGGCAAGCGTACTTCACTACTTCTTCTATGCTACTTGTCTTTTATACCTTTCAGACACGTATTGCGCTTACTAATCAGCAGGAAGTTTTTAGTGTAGAG
Organism: Haplosyllis leylae; assembly: GCA_038406175.1. Classification (NCBI taxonomy): domain Eukaryota; kingdom Metazoa; phylum Annelida; class Polychaeta; order Phyllodocida; family Syllidae; genus Haplosyllis; species Haplosyllis leylae. Next base: position 3,682 of record JBCAUG010711138.1, read on the forward strand.
TATTCGACTGAAAAGATGAACCTGATCAATTGTTTTACCCTGTACCGCTTATACCAAGTGAAGAATAAAAGGTCGCCATATTGACTACCAAGTAGTCATTGCGGTCATATTTCGTATGAGTGACAGACTATGAAACAAAATCGAGTCCAACCCCAATTTTGTGCTGAAACGAAGTTTTTGTCGACACTGTGAAATTTCATTGTCACTTCAGGAAATTACAGGAAAATGAATGTCCCACATGAACGCATGTAACAATGAGCACCGTTTTGAAGTACTGTGGAAACGCTCTTTTACGGTCAATTAATGTACAGAGTTTGTTAGGGAGATCATCCAAAAAATAGCTCAATATAATGCAAATGCAATGAACATCAAGGGTTCATTTACACCAAGTATCTTCATCAACGCAGAGGCAATGCTGCGATGATGCTAGTAATACAGGTCTCGTTCAAAACAATCAGGAGTCCCAACAGAAAGGGTTGAAATCCCATTCTGGGTGACTCTTATTTGTTTCTATTGTTTTCAATGAGAGCTGCATCGCTGGCGTCATTGCAGCGTTGCATCCACATTGACTGTTTTTACCGGTAGCCAATCTGTAGAAAGGTTTGCGTGGTTGGAATTTTCCTGAATACAAAGTGTTAACTTGGCGTTATACCCAGGGGATGCGAGTATTATGGAGAGTATACGGTATCTCAGTTATTTACCTGGAAACATTTGGGTGCATTTTTGACGTCAATACCCTTTTCAATGCAAAGTTTTGAAAACTTATGACCCCAATGAACCACAGACAGTTTTTAGATGTTAAGTTGGAAAACACTTCAACATTAAGTGGATTAGTTAAATAATTGCAAAAGAAAAGTTAAAATAATCTGGTTTAACAACGACTTCGTGCCTGGAGTATTTAACAATCCACATTACAATAATGTGGTGTTTCTGCAAAAAATATTGACTGTCTAAGGGCGCTTTCACTCTAACACAGACCGAGACAGATAAAATGGTTACAGTATGAACACCTCCAACAATTCTACGCAGGCCATTTTTGATCGGTGTCGGTCTCTGTCAGTACATTGGACTTGCAACTTTACAACAGCATTGTCAAATTATAACACTTTAATTTCCTTTTGGTAAAAATACAACGATAGACCTAACAAGTGAACATGGCTTAATGGTACATTAAAGACAACACGTACACAGAATTGAGGTCCATTCACACTGTTGAAATGCGAGCGCAAAAGTAATAATGGTAACAAATTACTTTCTAAATACATGTACACGCCGGTCCCGATTATAACAGGTTTCCACTTGCAACAAGTAAACTTTTTTGTTTACTCCTGTCATTGATGGCCATCTGTATAAAGTTTGGTTATGAATACCACTTACAGTGAGAAAATTTTGTACGTGTAGTTTCTCCTTATAACCAGGACCGGATGTATCCTTGCATTTCCTCTTATTCAGTGTGTCCTTAAAACAGACAGCAGTCCCGTCACTAAAGCAATAAAGTTTTAAAAGAATGAGTAAGCGTTCGGTTTTACTGTAATTAAATGTAAAAAACGCAATGATTTGTTAAAATTGTTTCAAATCTAGTAAGTTGAAATATCAAAACGGAGCAATGCCAGCAATAAATAAATTGAGTAAATCAAACTTCAACCAAAGGTACATAACGTTGTACAGTGACATTAAGTAAAAGAGAACTGGCTTCATACTCTTATTTATTCTGGAATGACACGAAAGCTATCATAAGACACGTAAGATGGAGGGTCAAAGGCTTCATTCAACAAATCACAATTGAATTTACCTTGAAATCCTACCAATCACAGCAGAGTTTTACATCGCGTCGATAACGGGTCAGACTGGCAAGTTAGCAAGAATCAATCCAAATCACTATCACTGCCGTCTGAACCATCTTCGTCACCGCTTGAGTCTTCTAAACTACTATCACCATCAAGTGTCGAACTGTCTTTCGTACTCATACTAAACCCAGAAATAGTATCATCGTCCAGGCCATCCAATGAAATCACACTGGATGATCGTTCTAACCTTCCAGATTCAGATCTTGAAGGTCTTGCCTTTTTCTCGGGTTCAAGCCTGACGTTCACAGCCATATGCATTTTCCGAGGTTCCTGTACGAGTTCGTCATTTATAGCAATACCTGGAACAATGACTGGTAGGATTCTAACTGTGTACTGTGGAAGGTCCTCCTCATCCTCATCTCCTTCCCCGTCAATGTGAGCTTTATCACCGGATTCCCAAGCAAATCCTTGGAATAACGAGGACATGACAATCCGTCCTTGTTTTTGAGACGCCAGAGGTGAGAATGGGGAACCGGGTGAAGTTGGGGATTCTGGCACTCCCCCATTACCACCATGATGTCCTGTATAATTGGAGGGACGACCTGAAACAGGTGTTGAGGTCCGTATCTCCTTGCGAAGTCCATTATTCGATTTCGTTGAATGTACACCACCACTTAGGTCTGCACGAGGCATCCTTGTCATAACCATGTGGAGCTCCTCGCATTTCTTTTCCAATTCCTTTTCTAGGACATCACACTAAAATACAATAATTTGCTACCGTGTATTTTTTACTCAAAAAAATTTTTCCCCCCTCGATCAAAGTTGAAAGTGGAAGGTTAATAGGAAAAAATATTTACCTTTTCCTGTAGGTACCCAACCTTGCTCTTTAATGCCTGAAAGTACGAAAAAAAATCAGCTTTTCCATTCTGAACGAAATGCATCCGAGTTGTTCCTTATGCTAATCAAGATTTACATATTTTGCATACCTGACTATCGAAGGCACGAAGTTCTCTCAGTACGTGTCTAAGTTCACCCATTTCTCGTTCTGAAGAAGAGGCCATGTTATAGGTATTTTATTTTATGTTAAAATTACTTGAGCTTTGCCTGAGAGTTCGTCGATATTATTCTTTGAATAAAATACTTAAAGGTAGTCAAAAGTAGAAAAAAATGTTCCAACTGAAGTCTGCTGTGCAACCCGATACCATTTTCTCCAAATATTAAAACCTGGGGGTGAAAACGTCATTCATTTTCCTTTGATAAATGGTTCGTAACGTTTTCTGAATGCACAGAAGAAATCAGAAATCCGGAGTTTGAAGAAAAACCATAATTCATCCATGAAAGATTTAACCATACCTTAAACACTGACATCTCAAACAAAGTAAAGATGACTGAAGAGTGGGTAGGTGGAAAGGCAAAAGCTCCAACACCATGTGGTATAGATAAGAGTATGTATCTTTTACAATAAACAAGGTGAGAAAATTGGACCTACATTTGCACACAAGAGTTTTGGTAGAGACGAGAGCTTGTAGATCTACTGGAAAGTAAACAGAGTTTAAAAGAAACTTAAACTTAAATTCTAGAACAATTAATTGCAGTTTGTTTGAGAAAGAACAAATAAGACTTGTCGGAAAAAAAATCCCTGTTACTTTTTAAAGATAAAACTTAACACTCTTAAGCAATATTTCCTCCCATTTCTTCAAGAAAAAGGTCTAATATTAACACAATAAAACCAAAAAAAAGAACAAGAACATCATTCTTCCTTCGTTGCAAAAAAAGGACTACATTAAGAAGACCTTCCGTAACTATGACATCTATGTAAAGACAACGTAACATTGGCAAAAAAAAGTATGTTTGTCCTAAATATTGCTGCCGTTATTGATCACACTGATTTTGTGCAATTTGAGCCATGTTAGAGCTTCTACCTCCAGACCTACTGAGGCGTTCTTTTCAATTACTTCGTGCAGTGTGCATGCGCATGCCATGTGATTGCAACCAAAATACTTTAGTTCATCTCGGATTGGAAGCAAATGATTGTAATTTAACAAACTTTAGAAGCTCATTCGTGGACACTACCATTTTACTCCATTATGCAATTTCCATCGTACTTTAAACGTTAACATGGGTATTGGAGATTTTGCTAACCTTTCATTCTAGCTTGCTCAGACTTACTGCCTTCCTTGTTTTCACCCGGTTTGCCCTCTTCTTCTTCCTCGTCGTCTTGGTTTCCAACACCCAGATGCGATGGCATCACTCGAAGTTGTTGCTCTGCCTTTGTTCGCTGCATCCTACGATAAAAGAAAGAAATCAGTTTTTCTGTCATAGCAACCTTCTGGGTCAATTGTAAATTGCTTCCGCATACTGGTCTATTAATAAGCATTGTAGGTATCATGCTTTCTATCAGGCTGGTTTATATCCAAACTACTATTCTTTTAAAGGAGGAAATTTACAATGTCTCAAAGGAAACAAACTGCACTCCTTCCCAAGTATCTTCTCCAAATATTAACAACTAACAATTTTATCAGATAGGCGTTAGTATAATGGCTGTCAGGAAGGCAATTCTACGGAAATATTGAAACTTTTTTGGCTTCAAAATCTCCAATCCCGATAAAATAATTAAAACCCACAAATAAACAAGTAGCTTTTACAGAAATTTTCTAAAAACCAGATAGTTCTGATATACGTGTGGAAGATAAACTGTTGCAGCTCAATACTCTTTGTTTCTGTTTGAAGAACAACAGCCGTCGTCGAAATACTGTGAAGATGGACCGGGGGGTGGGGGGGGGGGTGTTCAATTAGATTTTTCATGTTTTTGGTCCACACAAAAAGGGATGGGATCAGACAATCATTTGTAATTTAAATGTGACACTACTATTACCACTTACGCGCTAAAGAGGCAACTACATACAAAACATCTGGTAAAGAATACACACAAAATCAAGGCAATAAACAAGACAAGCTAGGATTAAAACAAAATTACATTCTAATAAGTTCGTAAATAGCAAGAGGTTTAATAAAATACACATCACTTTGTGTCTTAGTTTACATAATGCAGTGCACTATGTGTGAAGATGGCACCCAAATAATAGAATGTGTCATGGACTATAGTACTTGCTGATCTTGTTAAAGCCTACTCTTTCCGTTTTCATGACTTACATTATTTCAATTTTGTGACACACACCATATTTCACGTTCAACACTATCCCAATTACCGCAGCTTTGCACATCTTTATCAGATATTGGCATCTTATCTACCATTTGTAGATCTTCAATCAACTTAGGATATTCTGACAGGATGTTTTGTTCATTTCATTTTCACTTTGAAGCTATTTTCGTACAACACAGATTAATTATTACGGACAGAAACACGGTGAAAAGTCTTAATTACTTCCCCAAGACCAGCAAATACCATCTCTCCCTATTTGGTCTTTCATTACGTTGCGAATGTTGCATGTTTAGCCTCAGTGCGCCCTGTTACCTCCCCGTAAATTCTACATATGTGCAACTCTCAACGTTTCCAATTGAAACATTCACCAAAACTAAAATTTTTTGTTTGTAAATGGGTTAAATTAATCAAAACGACACGACTGCAAACATCTACGAATTTTGCGGTAAATTGGCCTATTCCTTCTTTCTGAAGTTTGTTCTTCAAAGAAATAAGATGAGGCACCTGGAATGACAGTCAGAGAGTCGCACCTCACACAATACCAATCCCACTCCAACTGGTTTTTTTTTTCAAAATGAATTTAATGTTCTGTGCTTGGAAACCGACCCGAAACAATGAAGGCGGAAACAAGTCATTTGCAATTTCTACAAAAGGTAATGGGTATTTTTGCTGTGCAATCTCGACTGTCATCTGTATTAGAACAAAACGATTTAACACACAATGTAACTGTTATGCCTTTTTGTTTTTGTTTTGATTTGTTTTGTTTTTGCACATGCTTATCCACCAAAACATGCACGTTGACACTGTTTATTTGGATGGAGGCAGGAACCCAGTGACGCAACTTACCTTTCTGCTGCTTTACTCATAGTCATTCTAAAACAAAGAGTAATCAACAAATCTAGGTGAAGTAGTGCCACTAATCACAAAATCTATGCTGACCTTGTCAGGAGTGCATTCAAGACGATTTTTCGGCCACGAGTTCATGTCAATATTTTACTGGCTTCTAATTTTAATCATCGTAAGAATTTAACAATTTATTTAAGTTTAACAGGAATTCGTAAATAACACTCAAACTATTAAGATTTTAAGTTTCTATCAGAGATATTTTTCAGATCTCTACTTCGATAAAATGTTCTTTTCATTTTATGATCTTGAATCCACTCCTTGTCTATGAATGGATTAGTGATCAGGCCTCCAATTTTAGACGGAGAACAAAACAATTACAATACTTACAAAAGGTACATATTGATATTCGAGGACTGTCAAGTTTTAAATAAAATTCAATAAGCTCTTTTCTTAAACTGCAATTCAAGTTCTGTTTTTATGACTAGAATTCAGTTTCGGGTTAAGTTGGTGATAACTTCTCCACCCACGTCCCTTTAACACTTCACTTCCCTGCACACATAAATTCTATATTTGCCATCATTAATTTTTGTTACAAGTCAGTTACAAAGTAAAGATATTTTCTGGTTAATCACTCCAGATGCACATTAGTCTTAACCATTGAGTCCGATCTCAATAACGTGCGAAACCACCTACTGAGGCATCACAAAAGACTATTTAGACTCCAGCGAGGGTTCGTAAGAGAATGACAATAATTTTCAATAAATATATCACAATATCACTTGTACACTAAAGCTTGTCATCGTTGGTAATGGTTGCCTTTAAAACTTGACCTGCCCCAGACAAAAGGAACAAAATCAGGCGAGAAATAATACCGCATGAGGGAACACAAACATTTGCAAGAATTAAAGATTGTTTATACTAAGCGTTTTTTGGCCCGTTATTATGCCAAAAAAAAAGACGCAACGGTTAACGGACACCGTTCTGTCCGTTATTCACATCGTCACTATTGGCAGAGTGTTTAAATAATGGGCTGAAAAACGCTTCGTGCGAACACTCCTTTAGTATTTGGCCCTTTTTCGTTCAACTAGTAAACTGGCTTTTGCTAACTAATTATATCAGCACACAGTTTTAAATTTTGAGAAGAATATAGACACTAGATGATTCCGTTTTGTCTGCACAAATGATTAAAAGTTTCTTTCTAAATTTGTGAATTGATAAAGAGAGAAGTCCTGTAACCTTGCAAAGCACTTGCTGAAAATAACCTATTCCCAACAAAAGCTGGGTAAATCTGCGGAAACATAACTAATTTTATTGACATTTTCTGCTTCAGAGAATAGATAATAAAATGAGAAGCACCTCTACTTCCGGGGGAAAATGTGCAAAATATCATAGTAACATCGCCGAAGCATATGCATAATTTTGTTTTGTGGTAAATAATGCATTGTACATGGTAGCTATGAGGTGTAGTTATTTAACATGTTCGATTTCGCATCTTGCGCAAAATTCTACGATCTGAAAGACATAAACTTGTGCGGAAACAAAATCTTCCACCATATTGTGTGATACAAAAATTTACAATGCAAAAATCTTTACTGCGCGGATCCAAAGAATCTATAATCAAATTTTTCATTGACTGCCAAGCATATTTTTCACTGGGAAATATTCTTTTTTTCGTTTTATGTCGCTTTGGGTGCTCATCTCTTTTTCCTCTTGCAAACTTTCAAACTACTTATCCAAAACTCATAAAACAAATACTTATTCAAAACTCAGAACAATCACCAAAAGCACTTAAAGCAAAATAAAATCATTCTTCAACATCTTACACGATGGGAACACTTCAAGCAATCATAAAGAGCACATTTTGTAACTGATCAGATGTGACCTATGTCTGTTTTTGTCAAACGCATCTCTTCCAAGCACAAAATCGCATTTCTTGCAAACAGATTTTACTATTTGTGCTATCCTAAACATAGAGACCAATAAAGCAGCAAATGATCATTTACAAACGCACGCACACAGAGGAAAGCAAATCATTATAGCCAAGCAAAAGCAGGAACTTTGGTTGTTGCACAGTTATTGTAATTCTTGTAAACTCACACAGTGTACAGTGCAATCTAAATGAGAAAACGGCGGTCCAATGTTATCACGCACTAACGAACGACAAACTTTGAGTTTGAAAGTTGTTTCATCCTGTGTGAGTATATAAACCATTCCAGTAACTGTTCTGTGGGGATAACGTGCAAGTACCAATCGAGTCTACCGGGCTAGTGTCACGTAGTACTGGATTAGCACGGCGACTACTCGCGGCAGTAAGTTGTAAAGTTACCGACCTGTCACGCGCTTGTTTCTCCAGAGCCTTGCGTGCCTCGGGGTATTCGGTTAGAGCCTGGAAGAAATTTAAAAATATTTAGTTGACGGTTAATTAACACTTGCTCATAATTGTTAACGTTCTATTGGTATTCTTTACTAACTTTGAAGTGGATTTTGTAATAATATGAAGTAAATTTTTTTTTTAAAAATCACATTCATTGAAGCGTGAAAGCAATTATTTCTTTACTTGATTTAAGTCTCGTTTAGAGAGCACCAAAAGTTCTGAATATCCCACTGATCTGACGTCAGCATTACGTCTGTTACAGCCATCTTCTAACTTCAGCAAGCTGATTTCGCCGAAGTAGTTGCCTTCTGTCAGTGTGGCAACAACCGTTGGTTCTTGGTCTCCTACTTGAACAAGCACCTAAAATGAAGAACAGTTCAAATCTATTGTGCTAGGAACACTTATGAACTGACATAGAAAACCTCAGATCTTGAGTATAATTAATTAGTGGTAAAATGTATGATCTTCTATTTAAAATAAATCTTTTACCTCTACTTTTCCGTGATTAATAATGTACATTTCCCTCCCTATTTCACCTTTTCGGCAGATGTAGTCAGCTGGTGAGTAGATCTGTGAACGTAGCCGAACAACCAACTCACACAATAAACCCTTTTCACACTCTTCAAATATTTTCACCTGGAAATTAAACATCCAAATTTCCTTTATTAGTCGCTCGTGTGTGGTTATTATTCATTTAAAAACGAACAGAATAGGGCGAAGTTTAATCAACTATTTGTTGTACATGTTTACGGTACTGGGACGTTTTTTGAAATAAAGTTATTTTGGTCAAACACGCAAACGAAACTGAATAAAATTTCAATCCCTTTGATTTGTTGAAACGATTACTTACACCAAACACTTCAACCTATTAAAATATCACAGCGGGTACGTATATAAAGTTCACTTTCAAGCAAACACACACTGCTGGCGTTATAACCAACCAGCAACAGAACTAATCGACACAGAGTCGATAATTCATAACCCAGTCAAAAATGTATGCTAACCTTTTGAAGAGTTTCAAGATGAATGTGTTTGGCAATCTCAGCTCTAAGTCGAAAAGGCAGGATGTCCAACATGTGATGGTCATCCATTGCTTGTGTTCTACAAACATTGGAGCAGTCTGTTGTAGATTTTGATGGTGAGAAATTTGTAAAAATAGGATGTGCTGAATTACAATTTTGGTTGCAAACAAACCTGTTCCACGAATACTCAGCCCATTTCTTCACTCGGCCTTGTAACTCTTCAGGTATCGTGTGGTGCGTCATGTAGAACTTTATGCCATCCATTCTGAATGATAAAACACACGTTTTGCCAGTAATAAAAAAATAGGTCCATGGGACCTGTGCTGATTTAAACAGTGAGAGATTGAGCTGGTGATATGTTATTAAATTGCTC
>JBCAUG010711149.1:0-13246 GCA_038406175.1 Haplosyllis leylae
CTGCCCTCCTTAAACTAAATTGAAAAGGGGGTAATTGTTGCTCCTTGATTGAGAAAACTTTGATTTTCTGAAGGCACCCATTTTTGGAAAAATACTCAAATGGCCCTGGTGTCACCAAAAATTGACATATTTCAAAATTGACCAGAACTGGTCCTAGAATATGTCTCAAGGTGTCTTTGAGTTCAAATTTGACAAAAAAATTCCAACATCAATATCAATTTTAATAATATTCTAGTTTCATATCAAAGCCAATGTGTACACAAGTTTAAGATCAAGAAAATGAATATTAAGTTGCCTCAGTTTTGTGCAATATGAAGAATAAAATCTTTGGTGGAAGAGATTTTTACTCAACCAAATATTCTTCCTCACTGGGCATAATAATCTGAAGGAAATCAAGAAAAAGACAACTGTTGGTGGCATAGCTGTCATATTTAAATACCTTCTTGGTAACAGGAGTAAAATCAATGATATTGAAATTTTAAACATTTATTCAGGAAAAATTCCCATGAAGCGCACTTAAAGTCAAACATAATCTCTTCTTTCGCTCATTGCGCAAATCTCACAACAACTCCAATGGTCACAAAAGCACAGAAGGTAAAGAAATGTGCTAAAAGCATGATTGTTCAGTAGTAGATAAGTTCCAACCTGTCAATATTTTGTCACACACAAACCAATGACAGAGATTTTCCTCAGCCCCCATGTAATCCCTTGGAATAAGCGTCAAAATGAAGGTGACACAATCTTCACTCTTATGGTATGTATAGCTACGCAAACAGGCATTCCCTTTGCTGCATCTGCAACATCTAAAATTCGGGCACTGATGCGTGAGGTACATCTTGTAAATGTCAAAATACAGACCTAATATACAACATTCACCATCATTAAAACTTGACCAAATTAGCTCACGTCTCCAAGAACATTTTCCCCAGTTTTAAAGCTCCTGATTTACGTAGGGTGTTTGAACTTTCCTGTGGTCATGAAAGATGAAGCGCTCACTACATATCACATAAACATCTCTGTTAAGCAAATGCAAAGCTAAACAGTACCTTATTACTATTCAAAAATCTGAGTGAAATTGATCCTCAACATATTTATAAACGCGATCCGGTTGAAACCTGATGACGAGGATTTAGAAGACGTCTTACAAGGAATGTCTGTCAAATTTTACAGTTGGGCGCTTGCATACTAAGAGGATCTTTCTCTGAAAAAACATTTTGAGCACACACTCCAAACTATTAAAGCTGTTGTTACTTCAACATATTTCGCTTGTCAATTTTACTGTGAACGACAAGTAGATGGTAGTTTGGTGTGGGGTTTTAACCGAATTGGTCTGATCATACACATGAGATTTAGGGAAATATAGAGTTGAGAAAACGTGGTCCCAGGTAAATGAATGTGCGTACTATGTACATCATATAAGATTACATCCAAAAAGGGTATTCAGTTGACTTTGCTGTCTGAAAGGCATTTTGGGTATTCATATTCATGACAAAAATTTCAACAACTTGTTTTTTTGTAGTACTTTGACAAACCCAAAATCCAAGATTTTTTTTTTTCCTTGAAGCCCATGTAAAGTAACTGAAGGTTTCACAATTGGTAATTGAATGCCTTCTGTGGATGTTCTGTGGATTTTTAAATCACTTTTGAATTTAATAAAACACTATAATGTCTTGTAAATGTTGAGTAACTTAGCCATTACTTTGTGGAACCCCAAAATTTTGTTTGGCTACAGTGTTGCAAGATAATCTCCTCATTAAATATTCTAATCTTGTTTTAAGATATTGATGTTTCAAATGATGATTCGAACTGCCACTGTCAGATAAATATTTGGCGAATATGCAACAATTTTATAAGTTTACCTTGAGATTAGAGGAATTAAGATTTAAGTGAAAAACTATCTGTTGGTGAAAATGGATAGCAACTTGTGTGCAAGAAAGTGGGAATTCCCTTTCTTCATTTGCCTCAGTTTTGCTCTTGTATTTCTTGTCACGTTTATAAAGGTAGACACATTCAAAATTCAACATTTCATTCTTTAATTTTTTTTCAAAACAAGGTATGCGCAACATTCATTTGGATGTCATGTCAGACACTTCGACAAATACAGAAAAGAAAAGGATGGTTGTGAGAAAAATGTCACATCTAGCAAAAAGTGCCGAACAATGAATAGCCTGTTCCAAAGATGGAAACCAAAAGCAAAGATATCTGTTTATTTGAAGATGTTATGCTTGTCAGATACTATTTCATCGTGATATGAACTGTACTTTGATTGTGCTTTTCTTCTTTTATGTATCGTAAAAATGTTTGCGCTTTCAGCTATTAAGGCTGAAAAAGATTAAAATATTACATAATAATAGCTGACAGTGACATTATTGTATTTTATGTCATGTTTTTCTTGCCAACCAATGTACAAAGTCAATATAAGATGTATTGCTTGCGTTTTTCTTTCTGATCCCGCGGGCAGTCCGCTACGTAGACGGTAACGATCGTCGTCACTTATTTACGTGTTTTTAGACTACAAAGCCTACAAATCATGCAAGTAAAAACATTTTAAATTATCGTTAATTATGTATCTATCTACATACCAAATCGAATAGTAAAGCGTACCAAAACGATTCACTGTCTATTTATTCCCAAATAAATTATACAAAATTACCCCCTTTTGGAAATGTATTTGAGTTACGCGAAGACAAATCGTTGCCTTCTGAGTAAGGTCACACATTTGTGATCTATGTCACTTAGCCAAACATGTAGTTTCTTTCATGTGGACAGGTATCTTCGTGGTTACTTGTAGCACCTATCTACATTTTTAAAAAGACGTCAAACTGGTATTGAAAGGAATACAAATACGAGTTGAATATCTCTTTTCAGAGATGATAAATTGAACTACAATTTGGACTGTATCTGATTCAACCCGGGAAGTTTGTGATATCTAATTGAACAATATGTTATTGAATGTGTCCACTCAGGACGAAGAGTTTAGAACGTACATTATGCCCCTGACGTTTGATCTTCACATATTTCAAAAGTGCTCCTGAATTATTAAAGCACAGGCGGTCTCGTTTTGCTCCGAAAGGCAATACAAAGAATCAAGTTTTAAAACTGAGACCGGGACGGAAAGAAAAGTTTCAGTTTTGAGAAACAGACCATGCGGGTTTGCCTCTTTCAATGATCATGCCCCCTTCCCCGCCTTATTAGGAAGGGACCCTTTCATTGAACTCATGTGTTTTATTACCTGTTTACGGCGGTTATATTGCTGTTATAACGAAGGCAATGGGCTAAACTGCTGAAACTGTTCATACTTGGTGAGTGAAAAGAAGGTAATAATTTCCAGTTGAGAAAGAAGTTCTCAGCTGCCCCTTTGATAGAAACAGATAATTAAAACTGAGACTTTATGTTTGAATATAGAATTCAGCAAATGAATTTCCCAAAATTGATGGGTCGCGAACTAACTTGATTCTACTTTGAATACTTTCTGCATGTTGCTAAAAACTAAGATAAGCCCTCAGTGGAGAATTCTGTGCAAGATTTAACAGAATGCATTGGCCGTTCATCCCCTGCCTGGCGATTTCCTCGATTTTATGGGGGGTTTTTTTCGGGAAATTAGCAAAGTATAGGGTTGGGTTCCTACTGTGCGAAATGCGGATCCGCCACTGGAATGGTACCTACTTTCGTTTCAGTGTGAAATAGTCATGGTAAATTCAAGAACCTTTCCAATTTTATCAATTACTTCGCTAAACTGGTACCCAAATCATCGTTTGAGGAGTAAATCGTTCCATTATTACGCTTTTTCTTATTTGTAGTTTGTACTGTTACGAGGTTTTCACGACCGTTCGGTCAGATAGTTACCCGTATTTCCACACTGTCCCCTCAAGATAAGGACTTTGTCATTGAAAGGTTGCTACTTGCATTCCCTCACTCTCAACACCACCTGATTTTACCAATGGATATTTGGCAAAGTCTTGCTCCAGGCTGCGTTTACCAAAGCAATATCACCAATAAATGGCTATTCAACTTGGATCATGAGGCTAAACTGTAAAACATGTCAAATGTGTGACCTTCTATTCGCGTGTAAGTTCACGCGAGAGATAACATGCAAAAAGCACACCTACGTTGAGAATTGAAGGTAACAATTTCCCAAAAGCGAATTTACTTCACTATGAACGAAGGATTTAAGATCTCCGTGTGGGATGGAGGTAAATGTGACAAGAAGCCAGTACCACCCAAGACGAATGTTGAATTCTATTTTTTGGCACCAAACTACGCATTTGCTGCAAATTAACAACATTAGATTATTGCCGGTGCAAAAAAAAAGTAAACTCGGTTTTTCTATTCGCGATATTTGTACCACGTAAAGTTAGTAATTTAAAAGGTAAAGGATAGTATTATCTGAACAATTGTTCCGTTAAATAATGCATCAGTGTCTTCCAGACAACACTGAAACTTCCAAACCATTTCAACAACTTTTTACTTTTCTTTAAAAGACGTCAGAGAGCAATAGATATTGTATCCTTTCGCATCACTACCAAGCTAAGAGATTTCCTCACCCTTTGATTATTAATTTGTCACCAACCTGCCTTAAGTGTGCATTTGCTCAATTTGGACAAAATAGATAGAATTTGCACGATTTATATCAAAGTTTGGCTGTTCTCAATTTAAAGGATTTTCAAATTTCTACTCTCCCAAGTAATAGTATAATCGCACTGCTTCCGTCTGAAACGAATGTCAATGAGTGGAGATATAAAGGGTACTGAACTCATTCATCACCGATTTTGGTTCCTTCCTTCCATTGTAACCTTCAGGGTAATGAAGTTTGGAGCGGAGTCGGAATCCGAAAAGGCCACAAAGCTAATGTCATGAAAAATGGAGCTAAAATAGTAATGTACTATTCCCAACAAACACAGCAACCTGGTGCTCATCCAATCAAAGTCGAAATAATGTGCCTCAAAATCGTCAGTTCATTTCTGGACAAGCGGCAAGGTTCATTTTGACCCTTTCGTTCGGGGTTTTCACGATAAGGAAATCTGATAGAAATAAAATGCAATTTTTAAGAATTATCGCAATTTAAATATTACAGGTTGAGGATTGTTGACCCATGCAAGAATGTGAATACGTCATTAAATGAGTAGAAATAATAAGGAGTAGAAATGCACCTCTAGATCTCTCAGATCTGACAGAAATGCTAATCGTGAAAAAACTAGATTTTCGTATTTGCTGTGATCCTGTGGCGTTGTATTTCTGTCACTCTCGTATGCGTCCAAACTCCACCTTGATTACTTCGTCTTGAGTTTCTTTCCACACAACAGTGATTTCAGTTTTGATTTCAAAATTTTTTGTGCATCATCCACCAGAAATGTGCAGGACGACTCTACATCTATGGTGAACTTTCCTGAAAGAGTTATCACAAACTTCATATGTGATAACTTAGGACATAGGCGGTGATTTTTGACAGCAAATTCAAAATGTTCCCATTGGGTTCAATGGGAAAATTTTGAAATTTGCTGTCAAACAATCACCGCCATAATTTCTTCTAGTATGGGAAATTGTCAAAACAAGCCGAATCTTCCTATTTCTACTAAAATTGGCTATTTATGAGTACTTTATAAAATTTATAAGAATTTTTTGTGGCATATTTTGAGGTGTTATATTCATTGGTGTCAGATGAAAGTCTCAGAACTTCAAAGGTCCATCACTGTTGGGCTTTGCTTACACCTAGCAACTACTGATTTAGGTTTTGTTAAAAAGAAATTTGAAGTTTGAGGTTCCTTTGGTTGTAGTTGTAGCTCAGCTCTGAAGATCAAAGGTAGAAGAACGCCATGATTTAACAATAACAACCAATACGAGCCAGCAAGTGGAATTCTTTCACTCGTTGATATTCTTGGAAAAGTATCCAAACAAAGATAGCAGGTTCGAATGCAGCAATCTTTTTTTTAATTATATTAGTTTTGTCACTGCATTCAGTAAAAACATTTGGAGAAAACTCGAAGGCCCATTGTCGATTAATAGACTTTTAACCTTAACATGTTTTAATCCCAATTAACTTTGATTTGATGATGCTTGTCTAGTTTGGTATATTATAACTTGTATGTTTCAACATGTCAAACCAAAAGAAATTAATCGAGGTTTTCGTTTTCAATACAGGCCTGGCATTTCTTTACAGAATTGACTTTGAGGGGTCCAAAAAACAAAAATGACATTGAGTGTTTCAAAAAGTTTCAGCAAAAAATAAAATTGCCTCCAGTGGGAATTGAACTCACAACACCAACCCACTGGATTAGAAGGCAGATGCCTATTCCACTCTGCCACCAAGACATGTGCTGAATAGAAGATCCTTAAACCGAACTTTGATGCTCCACTTCACTGTTTGGATTTCTAGATTCAATAGAGCAAGACTTTATAAGGGTCTGAAAAACTGAGACTGGCAAGGAATGGCAGATTGGCTGAGTGAGTAAAGCATTAGAATTTTGATCCAGTGATAGTTGGTGTTGAGTTAAATTCCCACTGGGTAAAACTTTATTTTTTGCTGAAACTTTTCAAAATCCCTTGATATCGATATTGTGCAGAAATGCCAGATTTGTGTTGAAAATGAAAGCCTCAAATGAAAAGAATACAAATCAAGCTGTTCAAAAATGGCAAATTAAATAAAAACAAAACAAATGAAAAGCATTTACTGACGGGAAGATTGAAATTATACAATGGACATTTAAAAAAAGCAACAATAGTGTGTCTGCAAGCAAGGAACGTTAAATTCGTCGTTGCTCGTTCGGATGGACAGTTGAGTTAAATTCTTAGACTGAAAAGACACTGGCAAATGTTTTGCGGGTGAAATATTTCCTGATCGATTTGAGGGGTTTCCCCAGGACAATTATATCAATTTGTACACAGTTTATTGCTGCTTGTGGACCATGATTTTATTTTCACTGTAGATTTCAGAATTGATGTGAACGAAATGCAGACTTTTTAACATAGTTGATTAGAACAAAGGAACTTTCAGCCAAAGAAAAGGAAAATTTTAAATAATCAGTTTCATAAAACACAATTAATGTGATTGCTTAGGGAACAGCTTTAACGTAATATTATGAAAAGAACCGGTTTTCAGCAATCCCCATGTATCCAAGTTCTCCTGGGTTGAAACTGGTACCAATAAGATGTGAACAAAACAAGACAACAAATTAAAGACCATTCATTAATGGTTTAACCATTTTATTGATTGAAAGCCAAAACAATATGTGTCATACTGGAAATTTGGAATATCCCAAATTAAAGATTAAGTTTTGCCTTTCCCACTGGTGGATCCTAAATAAACTGAAATTGTACAAAAAATGGTATTAAAGACTGTGAATGTTTGGAGCTTAAAATGAATGATTGTACAAACTTACACACATGCACACACACACACACACAAACTGTTAAATTCTAAGTGTCCTGTCTTTTAGTTGTGAAACCTGATTAAGACATGAAACTACATACATTCCTACATCAAATAATACTGTAAAACTTAAAATAAAGACAAATTTAGATCCTTACCTCCCCAGAGACCAGGTTCCACCTGTCAGCAAAACTCTACCAGGGTGGAGTTCCTGGGCCCCAGGACGTGACTGGAATGACATATTAGAGACCAATATTACTTAAAAGACATACAAGCAAGAAATACATTGATTTTTGGCCTAAAACTGGATCCAAACTAAAAGGCATCAAATGAAGAGACCACAATAACCAACACAATAACCAAAATACATGGTAATTTCACAATAAAATGCTTGCTTGTTTGAAGACCAACACACATTTAGTATTTATAGACAGAATTTAAGCCAAATACCTGAATTTGATGAGACTTTCCCTTAACATGAACATGTTAAATTTAGCTGAGAGCCATCTTGCTTGCTTGACTGACTATTTCAAACTGAACCTTAACTGACAAGTGGACCATGCAATTACAAGAGACTGAATTCCCTGAGGTGAGGCAGGTTGCCAAAAATCCCTCAAACCTAAAGACAAACTGTTCCAGGGTATCTTGGGCAAAGAATAGAAAGTTTCAAGACAAGACAGATGCCAACACAGATTGTGGATAAATAGGAGAATTCCCATTGATTTACAATGTGAAAAATACTGCTTAAGTGCCACATCAGTTGGACCTTGTTATCCCCCTGCCACAAACCTCTTTAGACCAGCCCAGAATGACACAGGGTGGAGAGTCTTTAAGACTTGAGGATACCTGGTATAACGTGAAAATACGTTAAAATTACCTAACGTTGAGCCCCCACCGTTACATTAATACATCACTTTTGCAATAATGAATATAATATCCCAAAAAAGTAGAACCAAGATTAAAACAAAAACTATTGGACACTATTGTCCAAAAGAAGATATTTTGAAATCAGCTTCCCGAGATAACTGATTGGTTTCACGTATTGTTAGTATTCATATTTCTTGAATGTGACATGTCACCTCCATATTTGTACAGTTGATACTGTGTGATGTGAGTAACAAATATAATGTAATCAGCATTACAACCGCCATTTCCTGCAACCTGACACCATCTATCACTTAAGGGCTTTGATATCTGGCAGCGTATCCAGGACCATTCGCCCGTCTTCGTTCCTACTTGGGGCGGTCTCCTTCCAGTTCCATATTGTCATCGAGAGACATTTAGCATCAGTCCAAATTGTATTCCTTGGGATTTTAGTTTAAATTCTGAGACACATCTCACAGCATACTGTCACAAAATTACAAAGATATCTTGAGAAGATATACGACAGACTGTTGGGGCATTTAAGAAATTTGGGAAATGGACAAAATTGGTTGAAGTGTCTGTTGATATGGTGTCCTTGAAAATAACATTGATTACAGTGATACTTCTGCTATTCACATCGCACAAGAAGGTAAGGCCAGCTTTCGACAGATGAACCACTTTCCAATGTAACGGTGTCACACATTTGCTACTTGCAAAATTACGAAAGTCCCTCCTAGTATACCAAGAACACTTCCAGATACCAGCAATGTCGTAGGATAAACTGGTAGATTTGAATTTACTTCCACGCCATAGACAATCATTCCAATTATGCAGAATAGTGCTGAAATGACCAAATAACAAGTAGAAATTTTCGGATGGTACATTTAAAATTCGCGTTCGCGCACCTGCCATGATGAGAAGCTTTCAAATATTTATTAATCAATTTCAGCCAAAAATTACCACAAACTTTCTAGTATATATTACTGAAATGTGCTAAAACATCTTAAGCTCATTTGGCAACACATAGACAGAAATATTAACTTCTGTTAGACAAAATGGTCTTATCATATGTTCTAATCTTTTCCTGTGCACGCGACATTAATAAAGTAAGTTCTAGTCGTTTTGGCTGTGTGGGCTCCATTTTCCGTTTCCTATCCAATCTTAATGATTTTAGATCGTGATAATAGTTGGATCACCAGAAGCCCAAGATCTTGATAAGAAAAAGGTGCATTGGTTTTGTCGTCGCACAAAAAAAGAAAATCAAAAACATTACCTCCGAGAAATGAACCTCCAATGACTACACCGGCTGCGGTTCTTTTACCCTTCAATTCTCCATATTGCATAAACATAAGAACAATGAAAGCAATGAGTAAACAAACAAATCCACACACTTCTAGTGCTTCGACTGCGTGATCACTGCTCTCAAAGGAAGCCGCTGGGGCGGTTGCTAAGCCAAAGACAATCAATTCAAATCCTATTGTTACGAATGCAGTAGCCAACATCATCCAGTTGACCGCCATGATGTATGAAAATTGTAAGTGTCCACTAAATCTTTTGAAAATGAAAAGGACAATTTGAATCGAAATCTCTTCTATTTTCTTCCGGCTGATTTGCACTCCAAGGCAATAATCATGACCTTTTTAATCGATAACAAAGTCCGATGTCGTTTCATTCTGAACCATATCATTTATCAGAACATAAAACAACATCTTTACACGATATTTTCCATGTAGTAAATCATTTGCGATAGTGTTAAATACATAATACGAAGCTATCTGGTTAATTAAGAAATATTTCAATATTTCTTGATCTGAGTAAGAAAATCTTTTGTCAAAGTATTTCCATCACACTTTCCGCTTAGTTTCACCCCTTGTTCTAATGGTGTATTCACACTGGAAGATTTCGAATCCGTGAGCGTTGGATTTCATGAATGAATCCTACACCCACAGAGACTGAGGATAATCAGTGGCATTTCAGTTTTTCTATAATTCGTCTATTTCTGCCAAATTCGGGCAGAATCCTGCCAGCATTGATGGCAGAAAAAACTTTCTAGAATCAGTAGAGTATGACTTATAAAGGCTATGGTGATTGAGATTAGCAACCGAATGTGACTTAGCTAGCTCAGTCAGTAGAGTGCTGACATGATGATCAAGAGGTCCTGGGTTCGATCCCCACTGGAGGCAGTTTTTTATTTTACTCTCTGTCAATGCTGACAGGATTCTGCCAGAATTTGACAGAGATAGATAAATTCTAGAACAAGAATACTTAGAAGCATTGTATCTCACCACACTTGAGTTTGTCCTTGGTACCATTTACCTCAAAAGATGTATAAGTAGACTGATGGCTAGATAGCTAACTAGAGATAGATATCTAGCTAGCGAAATGGACAGCAAACTATAGGGAAAGAGAGAGAGAGAGATGTAGACAAACAGGTTGTTACTTAGATAAATTGAGATAATAAACATGAATTACTTAGAATCTCCTGAAACACATTGGTTTTAAATCTTTTTGAAATCTGATGGAAAAATATTTTGGACAAAGAGGTTATTTGTTCAGAATCTGCTGAGACATTTTAGTTAAGTATTTTTCAAATTTGATAACAAAAAAACAATTTTTGTCCAAAATTTTTGGGGACAAAAAAGTCATATGTTCAGAATAGCCTGAAACACATTTTGGTTTAAATATTTTTGAAATCTCAGAAAAAAATTTGTATCTCATTGAGGGGGGGGGGGGTCAAAGTTGCTCAGAATGACCTGAAATATGTTTCGGTTTTGGAATTTTTGAAATATGATGAAATTTTGTCAGTGGTTATAATACAAACAAACATACATACAGACACCACAGTAACCAGATAAGTCGCTCCGCTCGTGAGGCGGCGCGACTAAAAACTCAAATGACATCTATTCGAGTTTTCATGAACTCACCATCTGGCATGGCAGGCAAATTGGTGTCCTTCACTTAGTAAAGGAGAGGTTGATATGAATTGCCTCTTATTGTCACCGTGTGTAAATGTAATATCAGGCCCATAAAACATAAGCCAATAAAAAAAACGTCTACAAAGCAAGAAAGTCCTCCTTCGTAACTGCAAGACGCGTACCACCCGCGCTGTAGCAAATTAAACTCTGGTCCTGTCCGGGGGGGACCCCTAGTCCTTTCCAGAGGGGGAGGAAGGGGATACCCCTAGTCCTGTCCGGGAGGAGAAAGGGTACCCCTATTCTTGTCTGGGGTACCGCCTCCACCCAGACAGGACCAGGGGGTACCCACCGAAATAGTCTAGCTAGTTGGCAAATGAGCTAGATCTCAGGACAAGCTAGATTATAATGATCTAGCTCGTTTGCCAACTAGCTAGATTATTTGCCAACTAGTTAGATTGTCGTGGTCTAGCTCATTTGCCAACCAGTTAGATTATTTGGCAAGCTATATTATTATGGTCTAGTTCATTTGCTGACTAGCTAGATTATTTCGGCACCTAAACTGAATTTGAATCTCAAACTGAGCTTAATAAATCACACAAATCAAGCTATTCAACAATGCCAAATTAAATCAAAACGAAACAAACGTACCCACCCCCTGTGGACAGACAGACACCTGTGAAAACATTACCTTCCCGGAATGCGGGCGGTAAAAATGCATCGTAACATTAAACTGTATACGATATGCTATCGAAAATATTAATATTAGAAACAGAGGCAACACTGTTCCACACACACGACGCAATCGACCTCAGTCAAGCCGTGTGAATACACCACAATGTTTCACCCACGCAGTACCGATAGCAGAATATTTTATAGGAATTTTAGAAGGAAATTATGGACAATGTATAACATTCTCTGAGTAGCCTAACTATTTACTTCGTTATCTTAAAGTTGTTTACCAGTACTTGACTCGACAACGCACCTTTGAGAATGCTAATATAATAGCTTTTAGCAAACTTACAACAGCCTTATTATCACCATGGGATCAACTAATTTATCGTGTGGCTAACAGAGAAGTGGTATATATACACTTGGCTTTGATATCAAACATCAATTGAATTGAGCAAAATATTACATTTTCACAAAAAAAAACAATTATTAGAAGCAGTTTGCTGTATAAAAGAGTGTTGTAATCTCATGGTAAGCTCATTTGTTGGTGCCAGCCCAAATAACCGAGACATATTAGGGTCTTAGGCCCACAAGATTGTGCAAGAACTTCGAAAAAAATCCATAAATTCGTGTTAATTAGACAAATACACAATTTTTTCATCATACTTTCCAAATATTACCAAAGTGTCAAAAATTACTTCGGAAAGTATGTCCTCACCCAATTTTTCAAACTGCAGACAATAGTCTTGTTGTGTGCTGAAATACCAGTGCAAAAGTCCTGTGCACGCATTAAATTGTGGAAAACTTTTATTTCAAATAGTAAATGCTGTCAAATTCTCATTCTATTGTAAATTCTGTCATTGCTATTTACAAATTTCAATTGATTCTTTTGCAAATAGATAACACAGACCATCTTGTCCGTTTTAATGGAAAACTAGGTGCCCCCCCGTCAAAGTTGAGGGTCCTCGAACCACACTAACAACAGATTCTAAACGGCATTACCGAGTTTTTCCTACATAACACAAATCTGACATTTCTGGCATTTTTGTACAAAATTGACATCGAAGGGGTTCCAAATCAGCAAAATATAAAGGTACTCCAGTGGGATTTGAACTCACAACACCAACCATCTATGGATTAGAATTCCCATGCATTACCCACTCAGCCACAGAGACCTGTGTTATGCTCCACTTTTTGGACATTGAATCATTTCAAGATTCAATAGAGCATGATTTTATAAGGGTCTGAAAATCTGAGCATAATACATTTAGGCTGTGGATAGAGGACTGAGACAAATCCAATGGTGAAAGCAGATTGAAAATTGGACCATTATTAACCCTTTGACTGCTTTATGCATATATATATATATATGCTATTTTCAAAATTTACCCTTTTCTTAACTAGGGGTAGGGTTAGAAAGTTAGCTACCATG
>JBCAUG010711160.1:0-13246 GCA_038406175.1 Haplosyllis leylae
AGACTGAGCAGCACTGTGTCTTGGAGATTACACTATTACACAGTCTGCATGAATCTTGCAGACTGAGCAGCACTGTGACTGTGAGATTACACTACTACACAGTCTGCATGAATCTTGCAGACTGAGCAGCACTGTGACTGTGAGATTACACTATTACACAGTCTGCATGAATCTTGCAGACTGAGCAGCACTGTGTCTTGGAGATTACACTATTACACAGTCTGCATGAATCTTGCAGACTGAGCAGCACTGTGTCTCGGAGATTACACTATTACACAGTCTGCGTGAATCTTGCAGACTGAGCAGCACTGTGACTGTGAGATTACACTATTACACAGTCTGCGTGAATCTTGCAGACTGAGCAGCACTGTGTCTTGGAGATTACACTATTACACAGTCTGCGTGAATCTTGCAGACTGAGCAGCACTGCGACTGTGAGATTACACTATTACACAGTCTGCGTGAATCTTGCAGACTGAGCAGCATTGTGTCTGTGAGATTACATAATAATAATGAAAGACACATTGTGCAGAAAACAGTCCGTCTCATAATTGATTCATTCTGCAGAAACTCCGCAGACTACACGAAATTCGGTTACATAGAGTTGTGTGTTCTCCAACTTAGGGTCAATTTACACCGAACAAAAGACAAAGCGTCAATTTTTCTTTGAAACATCAACATCGATGAAGAAATTTTAACGAATGTCTGTCTGGGCAATTTTCCTTTGGCTCTGATTAATATAATGTCTCTTCACAGATTTTTCATCATTCCTTTCGTAGCATAGATCTAAATACTTCAATAAAACTTGAACTTGTACAAAGCCTTTTGGTGTTGTCATTCCTTTACAAGAAGGAACCACCTCCTCCCTGACCGACTTCCTCGAAGTATTCAGGTGACATGACAGCTAATTCGGCATTTCTGTTTCAGAACCTCCACCTTGGGAGACATACATTGTTTCTGCATTCATCTTATTTTACTTTTTGCTATCAGGTAGATGTAAGGTGGTTTGGTACAATCCGACAGCCACACATATTCTTTAAACATAGACATGACTACACGCATCAAGACTTTTTGCACGTTTGCGACACTGAGCGAAAGCGGCATCGCTTCCACGTGGATTCTTAAGAACTCCGAAACACTGTTAACATTGAGCAGTGATAAAGATAAAAGACAAAATTCGCTTTCGCACCCTAGTGGTAGGAAACAGGCGGTAACTCGTTTACCCTCGCTCGGTGTGAATGAACCCTAGTGGTAGGAAACAGGCGGTAATTCGTTTGCCCTCACTTGGTGTGAATGAACCCTAGTGGTAGGAAACAGGCAGTAACTCATTTACCCTCGCTCTGTGTGAATGAACCCTAGTGGTAGGAAACAGGCGGTAACTCATTTACCCTCGCTCTGTGTGAATGAACCCTAGTGGTGGGAAACAGTCGGTAACTCACTTACCCTCACTCTGTGTGAACAAACCCTTGAGGTAGGAAACAGGTGATAACTCGTTTACCCTCGCTCAGTGTGAATGAATAAACCCTAGTGGTGGGAAACAGGTGGTAACTCATTTACCCTCGCTAGGTGTGAATGAACCCTTGAGGTGGGAAACAGGTGGTAACTCATTTACCCTCACTCAGTGTAAATGAATAAACCCTAGTGGTGGGAAACAGGTGGTAACTTGTTTACCCTTTGCTCAGTGTGAATGAACCCCTACTAGTGGGAAATAGGTGGTAACTTGTTTACCCTCACTCGGTGTGAATGAACCCTTGAGGTAGGAAACAGGTGGTAACTTGTTTACCTTTGCTCGGTGTGAACAGACCCTAATGGTGGGAAACAGGCTGTAACTCATTTACCCTCACTCAGTGTCAATGAACCCTAGTGGTGGGAAACAGGCGGTAACTTGTTTACCCTTGCTCGGTGTGAATGAACCTTAGTGATGGGAAACAGGTGGTAACTCATTTACCTTCATTTGGTGTGAAGGAACCCTAGTGGTGGGAAACAGGCAGTAACTCATTTACCCTCGCTAGGTGTGAACGAACCCTAGTAGTGGGAAACAGGTAGTAACTCATTTACCCTCGCTTGGTGTGAACGAGCCCTAGTGGTTGGAAACAGGCGATATCTCGTTTACCCTCACTCAGTGTCAATGAACCCTAGTGGTGGGAAACAGGTGGTAACTCATTTACCCTCGCTCGGTGTGAACGAACCCTAGTGGTGGGAAACAGGCGGTAACTCGTTTACTCGTCCTTTTTTCTTTTCCATAGATTTTCTTCTTGTTTTTCTCGTTCACTTCATTTCTCTCCCAGAGTGTTCATTATTTACACAAGAGTGTGCAATACTTTCTCGGGACTACAAACCATTATGGATGTTCCTGAACAATTGCAGACTTGATGAATTCACTACGACATTATATCTGCAGTTGTATTGAAATTGTGACGATCCAGTATTCCATAAGAAATGTTGACAGATACTTTTGATTATCAATTCATAAAATAGATTCTAGTTTTCTCAATGATTTGACTTCAACGCAACATAGATCAATAGTTTCATAGTGATGGCAGTTTTGTATGAAAACTTTTATTTCGAAAAGTAAGTGTTATATTTGGTTGCACACATTAAAGAAACGTTTACCTTCGAATGGTCAAGTTTTACTTTATGAAGGGGTTCGGAATTTTACGTAAAATCTTGAACAAAAGACGAGACTCCGGATTGGACGGATAGTACAGACAGATAGACTAGACAATGTACTGGTTAAGTAGAACACAAAGGTGAGCAGACAGTGAGATAATCCTCTCTGTACACTTCACTCAATAATCCACATCAGCCTTGTTATCATCCACCAGACGACAAAGATTCTCCGCTCTTTTTGTATTGTACAAAACCTTATTAACACAGATTACGAACGAACGTTGAGGAGAATCCATGTTTAAGTAGCAGTGCAATTCGAACTGCTATCTATAAGTATGTGAAATCTATAAGGAGCTACTTGCCACAGCCATGTAGGGGAATAGAATTACCTGTGAATGATTAGTAGTGAAAGTTCAAAGAAAATGTTCGCTTTAATGTTCTCCTAGTGTGAATATCTCGCGAGGATCCTTTGGAAACACACAAGCAAATTTGATTGTTTCTGTGTTGTTTGCTACTTTTGTGCGTAAATACTGCAGTAAATCGCTTAACTTCGGTTTGGTTTTTTGGCTTGTGGTGAACAGTTCATGATACTGTCAGTAATGAGTACTTGAGCGAGTACAGACAAAACAAAGAGATTGAGTACTGATTGTAAGTACTGCCTGTGACCTAGTTAATGTACCCATCACACCAGTATGTCTCACCTTGAGTACTTGGCTAGTGTTACACTATGGAGGTACCACCCCCTCCCCACCCCGCCCTTCATCAAGGCACCCCCTCAGTAGATACCTGGCAGAGTTCACACAATAGATCAACATGTTTATGAGTAATATAATGGGTACGTTTCTTGGTACTCATCGATGTTATCATCAGCGTCATCATCAGATAAACGAATAATTGAAAATGTTAATCACAATTAAAACTCTTATCTCCAAGCAACAAAGAGATTAATTGGATGGGAAACTAGATTGGTTGTCGGTGGTCCATATGAATGACCCAGATCTACTTCATATACTCAAACTTGCTGATCTGCTCCACTCTCAATGACGGCATAATATTTTGTTAGCATCCTTAATCTAAGCGAGTTACCTTTATTGGCTACACGGAAATCTACACTACTTCAGCGTACTACCGTGGATGTGAAACTTATACAAAATTAAAGTAGTAAAGGGCTCGAATGGCAAATCGGAGGACAAGGGTACAGATTTCTGAAGAGCCTTCTTACGATTAACAGAAAAGTTGTGGAGCGGAGCAGAAATAGCCAAAATAATACATTACAGTACACCAATTATTGAACTCTGCAGTCACGAAATGATTTAGTTTAGGCGTGAGAAGCTCGCATCATTCGGAGGAGAAGTGAAATGTACATCATGTCGACGTTGACCAGAGAACAACAAAAATTCCACAACGCACTCTCTTTCTTGAGGCCAGTTGTTCTTAAGTAGCATTTAATGCCAATTAAATGAGTTTTACACAGGACAATAACAAGCAAGCCGACCGCACGGAAATTTCAACTAGTTCGCCCAATGGTATCCAAGTGACGTCATCTTGTTTATTTTCTTGACAACCATCGGTTTTGAAATTGTATGTCACCGGTAATTAATTGGAAATTCTGCGGTATATCATCAGTTGGGCAGAAGGAATTTCAATGTCAAGTTGAAGATAAGGTGTCAGAGCAATGCCAGGAAGGAAAGGAACCTTGAAGAAAGGGGGGAAGCAATCGAAAAGGTCACCTCAAAATGATCAACAGAAAATTGAAGAAAAAATGGCGGTAGATTCTTTGGACGCTCCACTGGCAAAACGGGGGAAGAATGCAAAAAGGGACAAGAATAAGAGAGAATTAACACCACGTAATCGCGTCCAGCCAGTTTCGGTACCTGCTGATAATGACCAGACCCTCACTGCGGTAACTTTTGAGGAAGATGGTAATGCAGTGGAGATGGAGGCCGATGGAATGGAAACAGAGTTCATGAGTGATGAGAACTCCTCAGAAGAGGAGGGAGCTGGCTTGAATAATAATGCTACGGTAGTTGGGTGTGTGTCCGCAAAACCAGGAAGGAGCAGGAGGGAAAAATTTCGGAGAGAAAAGGAGACGCTAGATGACCAACACCCAGCAACACCTGGCGGAGATGCAACACACCAGGGTAGATCTAAGTCCGGTCACGCGAGAAGTGAGCTCCCTTCTAGCCAGGAATCCGCAGACTCACAGACAGATGGGGTGACTACCTCAGAATCAGAATCTGAAGGGGAAGTAAGGGAAGTTACTCCGAAGAAACGAGTGAAAAAGTCTGCCAAGGGTGACCCAGAAGATATCAGGGCATTGAGACAAGAGATTGATCAAGTTAATAGGTCCTTTGCTGAACTACAACGTTTTATGCAACAGGGATTGCACCGGTATGGGAGAGAGGAGGAATCTGAGGAGCCCATGCCGGGAACCTCACGAGGTAAGAATCCAACATATAAGGAAGACTTGGCTCGTGATTCTGAAACCACCATTTACAGGCAAGCTATCCAACCTAAGAGGGGCAGCTCATCATCAGAGGAGCTAGTTAACACTAGTGATGAAACAATTGATGAGGTAATTACTGTGGGGGATACTACCAATGATCTAATAAAGCATTTCAAGGATTCATGTTTTATTAATACTTCCATTACAGATGGAGGTAGGAGGAGTAGGACATGGGATCGAGAGGATAGATCTCATGAGTGCAACAGGCGCTATGAGCGAAGGTCAAGTGAGCCGGGCAGGGGAAGAGAGCCCAGTGAACCTCCACTCCGACACAGGGAACGCACACCATCGAGGACCAGGGGAGACCCACCAGAACGCAATTACCAGGCTACACCAGCTCCTGGGTGGGAAACTGAGCAGAGAGCTGATGAACTGGTCCAACAGGCAGAGGCCACCAAAGCAAAAAATCTACGAAGTACCAGGTAAGGCTATATTGGAAGCTGGCACCATATCTGCAAAGGATTTTGCACATACAATGCTGGTGGATTCAGAATTTTTGTTTGTGGGTTCACATCTGGATGCTTCTCT
This sequence comes from Haplosyllis leylae, assembly GCA_038406175.1. NCBI lineage: Eukaryota > Metazoa > Annelida > Polychaeta > Phyllodocida > Syllidae > Haplosyllis > Haplosyllis leylae. The sequence goes on from JBCAUG010711160.1 coordinate 5,645, forward strand.
TAGAAAGAAAATTGAGGATGGCGAATATGTAGATTTCGGGCGTTTGTTGCCGAGCGATAAAATTGAAGCCCACGAAGACAACAAAATGGTAATGGTCCATAATAATGGTAATCCATACTGGACACCTTACTCAGACAAAGGGAATGTCATCAACTCTTATCAAGTGTGGGAGACAGCTTTCAGAGTATTTTCAGATGTGTACACCAGAAAGAATCCTTCTAAGTCAACCGAGTTGATCCAATATAATCATGTAATATACACTGCGTCCCTCTCATACCCCTGGAACAATGTGTACAAATACGATAAAGATTTTAGAATGCACCTTGCGAATCACCCTCAAAGGACCTGTAGTGTGATACTGCAAGCTTCTTGGAATTTAAGGTTGTGTCACAGACAAGGAATGTATGAGAGTGGCGCAGGGCAGGGGTCAAAGGGGAGTGCAAGCAGTAACAATCTGCGTAATAAACGGGATAAAGAAATTTGTTATCGATACAATAGTGGTAAGTGCTTGTATGGACTAGGATGTAAATTTGATCACAGGTGTGCGGTGTGCAGTAAATTTGGACATGGAGCACATAACTGTAGAAAACTTCAAGGGAACAAGCAGGAGAAAACACCTAACCAGAAATTGAACAACATTAAACAATAGGCTGAAGTTGTCGAATACCAGGTTTCTCAATTTTTATCTGTTCCATTTTACAGGAGGAATACCAGTTACAATTGGTTGACGTGTTCCTTTCTTCGTTAATTTTGACATGCACAGTATAGTTACTCCAGTTAATGTGGACACCCTGCAGCAGTTATTGGTACAGTCACATTATGATCCTGCAGAGACAAGGTTTTTGGTAGATGGATTCCGGAGGGGATTTGACATTGGGTATGCTGGACCATTGGTGCGACAAGATATTGCCAGGAATCTCCCATTTTCGGTAGGAGACAAGTATATCTTGTGGTCAAAGGTAATGAAGGAAGTAAATATGGGTCATTATGCCGGACCCTTTAGAAAGGTTCCATTCCCGAATTTTATCCAGTCACCGATCGGGTTGGTTCCTAAAGCAGGTGGGCAAACAAGGTTGATTTTCCATTTATCCTTTGATTTCCCGAATGGTAACAGATCTCTCAATTATTGGACTCCGGACGAAATTTGTACAGTTCGATACAATGACCTCGACCATGCAATACGAAACAGTATTGCCATGCTGCGTGAGCTACAGAATGATATTTCTATTGTACACTATGCAAAAACAGATTTGAAAAGTGTTTTCCGCGGACTCCCATGCTCACGTAAATCATGGCCTTGGTTAGTTTTGAAGGCACACCATCCCGTTAGTAATGAACTATTCTATTTCTTTGACAAGAATTTACCTTTCAGAGCGAGCATTTCCTGCAGTTTGTTCCAAAGATTTTCGGATGCTCTCAGACATCTGATGGAGAATAGGCTGGGAAGGACCGGAATCTGCACAAATTATTTGGATGATTATCTGTTCTACCATCCTTCCCAGGAAGGATGTAATGCGTTGGTAAGATCCTTTTTAGAATTGTGTGATGAAATTGGTTTTCCAGTTTCCGGGGAGAAAACAGAATTTGCCAGAGAGAGGATAGTTTTCTTGGGAATTTTACTGTGTGGGGATTCACAAACTATTTCGGTACCACAGGATAAGAAGGAAAAAGCTTATAATATGCTAAATTTTCTGCTGACCAAGAAGAAGGCAACTGTAGGTGAGCTGGAAAGGCTTGCAGGATTCCTGAATTTCTTGAATTGGGCAATCGTGCCAGGAAGAACTTTTATGAGAAGAATGTATGCAAAATTTGCTGGGGTGGTCGACTTTAAGTCTGGGGGTGATACCAAACCTAGGGTACAACTTAAAAAGTTCCATCATGTCAGATTAGATGCAGAGTTTCACAAGGATTGTATTGCGTGGTTATGGTTTTTGGATCATCCCAGTGCAGTTAGTAGGCCGTTCGCAGATTTCGACACTTGAATACCTATAGAGGCTGTGGCTTTCATTTCTGATGCTAGTAAAAACCCATTGCTGGGTTTCGGTGCCATGTTCAACCTAGAATGGACGGGGCACCAGTGGGAGACAGGATATATAGAAAAGTATAATCCTAGTATACTTTACTTGGAATTATATGCTTTGTGCATTGGGGTTTTCACATGGGCCAGAAAACTTGCCAATGGGCGATTTGTGATTTGGTGTGACAGCCAAGGCACGCGGGACGTAGTCAAGAGTGGAGTATCAAAGTGCAAAAACTGTATGCACTTATTGAGAATGCTTCAGGTCAATAATTTGGTGTATAACCGCAGGTTGACAGTACGATATGTGGACACCAAATCAAATTTTTTGGCGGATGCCATTTCCAGAATGAATCTGGAAGAATTTTTTGCTAGAGCACCAACGGGAATGAGCAGAAGACCTAAGCCATTGCCTGACCAATTGTGGCCAGCATCCAAGATTTGGCAGATGTAATAGTCTGGTATTTTGAGTAATAATTTCTAAATTTTTCCAGGTACAGCTGCTGGGGGAGCTGACAGGAAGGAGGTGCATCTGCAGAATAATAAACAGGTTGTCAGACTCTGATTCATCCTCATCCAAATTATCAACAGCATCATTGCAGCACATTGTGCAGTCTCTCAGAAACAACGGGGTCAGGGATTCAATGAAAAGAATGTACCAGTCAGTCTGGAAGAAGTTTAATGAATTTTTTATTCAACTAGATGAAAAGCCAAACACATGGGAAGAACGTATTACACTGTACGCGGGGTACCTAATCAGCCAAAAGAAGCAATCACAGACAGTTAAAAGTTACATCTCTGCTATCAAATGCATCTTGAAAATTGATGGTGTAATGGTGAACCAAGATAGCATGCTTTTGCATTCAATAATTAGAGCATGTAGAATTCAGAATGATACCTACCGTGTAAGGCTACCTATTAAAAAAGGTTTATTAAAAATTATTATACAGGGTACCCAGGAGTTCTTCCTAGAAAAGGGTCAACCGTATCTTGCCTTGCTGTACAGTGTGTTGTTTAGTACTTCTTACTTTGGTTTATTCAGGGTATGAGAACTTGCATGTGGAGACCACCCGGTTAAGGTAGTTGATGTACACATAGCTGACAATAAATTAAAATGGCTTTTCATTCTTAGAAGTTCCAAGACTCATGGGCGTTACTGTCACCCACAGTTTGTTACAGTGACGAAGACAAGAATTCAGGAAAACGCGAAACCTGTTGATGGACTTTACTGTCCATATCAACTCTTGAAATTATACTCTAGACATAGGCCAACATATGCTGACAACAATGAACCTTTCTTTGTTTTCAGAGACAGATCACCAATCACAGCGGCTCAGGCTAGAGGTACACTCCGATCAGTCTTGAAGGCCAAAGGCTTTGATGAAATGCGATACGGATACCATTCCTTCAGGATTGGGCAGTCAATTGACCTTTTTGAATTGGGCTTGTCAATCCCAACGATATCCAAATTGGGCAGGTGGAAATCATCGGTAGTATATAATTATTTGAGACAATTATAGGGTAAATGGTGGACTTGGACCAGAACAGGAACAGCAATTGTGCAGCAACTATAGTGAAGATGAGAAAGGAAGGGTCAACTCAGATTAAGAAAGTTTTCATTTTAATTTTAGCAAGTGCTCCTGCCCTGGAAGATGTCTGGATAGTGGGTGACAATTTCTTGGCTGAGATTTTTCCGACATTGCAAGCGATAAGCAACAACGAAAAGTACCCGATGTACCTATACCAGTACTTCAATGTTTCGGCATACTACCAAAGTCCTACCAGCATGACCAGAAACACGATGTCGCGGATAATGAATGCTACAGCTAGAGCCCTCAATGAACGTGTCAGGTTGCCAAGATATGTCTTCATTATAATGGACATAGACATTCTCAATTCTATCAATTTTTACGAATTTGCGATGCCTAAGGTATTCCAAAGATGTATGTCATATTTGGTGAGAAATGTGAACCGTTTCTTTGCTACACACAGAGAGGACCTCAGAAGGAAACGACCAGGTGCAGTGGGACCCGAACCACGTATTGTGTGGTTAAATGTGGTCAATAGACCTACAATCAGGGATCATCCTGATCGAAATAGGGCCAAAATTTTGGCCGGAAGGGTTCGTTTCAATGAGGTACTAAACTACACAGTAGCAGAGGCACATTTCAACCATGCATTAACAATTACTGGTTTGATTGATCAACAACATTTCACAAACTTAGGCGATGTCAGTGCACACGGCCAATTTGTGTACTGGAAAGAAATTGATCACATGTTCAAAAAGTTCGATCGAAGGGAAATAAATTTGAAGCCACCCCTTCAGGACGGTACTAAAGCAGCGGGGGACGGTTATGAAGAGTAAAGCATAGAAGACAAGTTACTGGCACAGCAAGCATGCACTAATTTTAACATTGTATGGTATGATAAAGCCATTCCTTTGCTTTCTGTAGTATCATTACAATATATAACATAATCGACCTACAGCGTTTATATATTCCACGTTTTCAACGATGTTCAGTTGGTGTTATTATTGTTATCAACATTAGCTACATATTAGTATTCAACAATACCATTGCACGAACTCTGATGTTTGGAATCAGAACTTATTAAGATAGTTACTGTTTAGTGTTATATTGCATTTCGATATATATAATTGGAGAATTGTCAACTGTGAACTGTTATATATATGCTACAATGAATTGTTTGTAATCAAGATAATAACGATCATAGGCATGTATGGAACATTCTGTTGCACATATAGCAGCATTTAATTAACGTATATTGTAATCCAATTTTCCTCATGATTGAGGTTTTTGAATTTATTTGGGATCTTCGTAGTATTGACTTAACACGCAACCGCTCCGGGTCACTCCTCAATACTACGAAAAGTGGCGGATACAGCATAAATTCAAAGAGCTAGGACTCTTAAGGAGAGGCAGTACATGTACACGAATATTGGCCACCACAGGGTGTGGCAGTATCAAGGGGACCTGCTGTCCCAGGTTTTGCATTCAAATTGGTCCCGGCTGGGCATTAGTTAGCAGTTACTGTTTATTGTTCTATTGCATTCAATGTATGTATTTTTGTCAAGAAAATAAACCTCATTTCATTTCAAAAAATTGTTGTTTTGTTTTGTGTAAAAAAAGGTTCACAATTACTGGCCAATTAAGCCAAGTGGCTAATTTCTGAACAAGTAGCCCTGATTATTTCTTGCAACTATTTATTTACTAGATAAACTTCCACTAAGATTCTCGTCATCGTCACAAGACCTGCACACACCGAAGTGAAACAATCACCTTGAGAAGCGAGTATGATATCACACTGTTCTCTGTCTGGATGCCCGCATACTTCTAACTATTCCATTGTGCGCACCAATGCTACAGATGAGTAATACTCACTAGGTACTCATGGGTACTCATCGTCATCACCAGGATCATCTTATAATCTACCTGGAGGAAGTACCAGCGATGATACTTGGCATAACAATTCTTTCTATTTTTAACACCAGAATACCTGGAACTTAGAGCACAATCGTATCTACTGAATAAATCACCATGGAGATGAGAACTAATACTAAGTCACGAACTCATACATTTATCACCCCGTTGCTAAGCCGACTAACATTGTTGTCTGATGAGTAGTTGTTGCTTTAGTAACACAACAGGTAATGAGTAAAGCACCTAAAGTAATTACAGGTAGATAATCTACAAGAAGGGTGATTAATGTGGATTATCAGGTGAGGAAGCTCTTACTCAGGTAGATACCGCACGTGTCTCATCCATAAGATGAAGTTTACATCAGTACAGATCTCCAAAACTCAAGCTTGCTTGGGGAAGGATTTTTTTCAATCCAAGAAATATGGTGTGATTCTCTCCTCGGATTCAATCCAAAAAATATTAATGATGTAACTTTGTAATCACAATCCAATCCAACCAATGACTATGGTGTTTGTCAATTGTTACAAATTTTTTTATTTACTTTAGAGATGTTCATCAATGGTTCAGGCATTTAAACATGGATTTCTTTCACCTCGGTAGAGAATTTTCACATAAAAAAACTATGAGATTTCACTGAAATTGTAACCCAAAAGTTAAGCAATAAGTAACCACTTACTTTGAAGTTATTCAAATTAGTAAAACCAGGTCTATTGCCTTGGCACATGAAAGAATTGGCTAATACATGAATGAAATCCTCAACTATTCTTTAAGAAACCAGGCAGCACCATGGAGCAAACCATAGATATTTCTGTGAAAACACAAGTATGTCTGAGAAAACAAACTGCAGAGGTTTTATCATTGTGTCAGGTGGTATCAAAATAAACATGGAGTTGGAAAAAAGATCCATAACATGTGAATGATGTTTAACAATAGTGTAACCATCGCGCCTTGTTTACAAAGTCCAGAATGGACTTTCACTACCTCTGCTTCTTGCCACTGACCGGCTCAAATACATTATGTGTGCTTGTTTGTACTCAGCAGGAATATTTGAAACCAACAGTTGTAGTAGAAAATTGTTTTTCACTACTGTATCTGGGAATGTATTCGCACTTTTGGACGTTGTCTCGATTCATTGAATTTTATGAAAGGTAATTTGGCGAAACGTCCAATGATTTAACTGGCCTCTTTCCTCAGCAAGCCACCAAAGTGAAATTCTTCATTCCCTGTAATTTGTCAAATAGTTCCAATCCGTACAAGTGCTAATTTGGAGAAACTTCCAGGTTGCGGCGATCATGACTCTGTGTTTAGGCTTTACACCCATAGAGATCAGCATAACACTAAAATCTAATTATCAGCCCAAATTATCCGTAACCAACAGAGCCGTAACTTGATCCGCAAATTAATTAAGAGAAACACATTGAATGCGAAGACAAATAACGGATCGATGACGGATAACCTGACTGACGGTGCTGTAGTTAATTGCCTGCCAGTTCAATTGAAGAACGGTTCAAGAAGCATGGTGCAATTTTGTCCAAGGATCCTTAATCATAAAGAATGGATCCGTGGGGGGCACCAACCTTGTATTTTCCCCAATTGTTTCAAAATAACGCCTGAGATTATGTCATTTTTATTTCGTTCTGGGGGTTCAACTGCAGTTGTGGATCCAGGATAACCCAGACGGGGTGCCAACCCCCAAAGTGGAAGCACCAGCCTACTATCTGACCATTTTTCTTGAAAACTTCACAAAAATGAAAGAGGCTGGACCCAGAGGGAGGGAGAGTCCCTGGCGCCGCTTTGGATCCGTCAATGGGTTGAGCACGCGCACACCTGAAATGTAAACCTACCACCGCATCAGACTATTCCTACTGACGACGGTTCGCTTTGTAAAGTAAGGTTGCTCTTACCGTGATGTGAATTGATGGGGCAGAATTAACACCATTTCTTCTCTCGAATTGATGTGTACCTTGGCAGTTTACTGACCAAAGGGTTTTATCGTACCTCACACCTGATGGTTTCATATTTTGAGGTACAATGTCACATATAATGAAGGACCTTAACCCTTCGCGCACCGCAAACGTAAATTGTCGATCTCAACGTTTTGCCCACATCCACCAGATGGTGAACATGTTTTCAGACCTCAAACAC
>JBCAUG010711171.1:0-13245 GCA_038406175.1 Haplosyllis leylae
CTTGCCTGTAACTGGGTGATTAGCCTTAAGAACCAAAAGACACCATGAGTTCTTATCCATAGGCAGATTTCTAAAAGCCATTGACATGTCAGATTTTGCACAATAACAGCCTTCCCCTGCCATCAAACATAAGTCCACTGCTTCAATGAAATCAGGATAAGTCACTGAGCACAACTCCTGAGGTATCCCTGAATTGACAGAATCCCCTTTCTTAGGGTATGATAAGTGGAATATCAGCCTTGTTTTCTTGCCTTTGTCTTTTGGGACTAAGCCAATTGGTGACTGAATAAAATATTTGAATGGCACCTTACTAAATGGCCCAGCATACCTCTTATCCTTCACTTCTGTCATGACTTTGTTCCATAACTCTACTGGTGAGCCCACAGATAATTTCAAATTAGCTGCTTTCTTCTTTACTTCCTTTGGGCCACAGTATTCCAAGGAGAATCCATTGGTAAATCCATTCACTAGATACTTTGTCTTCACTGGGTCAAATCCAGCTTGTACTAGTAGTTCTTCATACACCTTAACTTTCACAGGAGTGACTATATTCACCAGGTCCAGATTTTCAAATTCTAGCACATCTGAATATTACATGAAAACATTGGAGAACACAGAGACAACATTTAAATATGTAACCAAAATTGAACAGTACAACATAACAATTACAGTAAATTCCAATTCTTCTACATATTTTCTAAAGACTCCTCCCAGTAGCACGATGATTTCATCTGTCTGCAAATTATTTGATCTTTGCTCTAGCGTGACCTTCCTTTTTTACTACCTGCTGATCTTGTGTTAAAATTGCCTACTGGTCTAGAATTCTGACTGGAGTTACTGTCTTTGTCTCTTTTCTCGAGCTTCAAACAATTCACCACCCCATGAGATGGGGAGTCGCAGTAGGAACATCTTTCAATAAATTTGCACTTGTTACCAAATTTATGTTTAGTTCCCTTGTTGAAACTCCAGCAGTAGTCAACCTTTCTTTTGTAACTAGCAGGAGCTGTATTTCCATTATTACCACTAATTCTCCTAAATTGATTATTTCCTTGATTAATGGGATTTGTCATTGTCACATCTGGTTGTAAGTTACTGCCCAACTTCTACCAGGGTTAAATTCCATTAATTGTCTGAAGATCATATCATAATTGCATATGTTGTCCCAATTATAGGACATTGAGGCCATATTTATAACTGATATGTACTGCCAGATCTCCCTGGTTCTGCTGGGATTTTTGGTGCAGTATATAGTCACATACATTCTAAAAGCCTGCTCCCATCTCCTGAAACAATTGATTCTACTAGCAGACTTTGCTGGGACTAGATAAGTACTACCTTCACTCTGCACCCATTCCAGCTTAGTTTCATTTGACATCGCTGTTGATCTGTACTGGAAAGGATTCTCTTTAGCCAACAATTTATCAAGGTCTACGTAATCCCCTTTTTCTATTTTCTTTTTCAAAGTCTCATCAATGTGGCAGGTAAGATGGAAAAGATTGTTGTCACTTAATCCATCACCCCCAACCAGATTTCTCTGACTACTATCATTGCTACTCAAAGTCAATAACCCATTATTCAAATCAATAGGTATACATGAATTGTAAAATATACCTGGTGGTTTTTCTATCGTGGCCTTGAACTTTTCTGCCTCTGTAATCGCTCTATCCATCTTCTTTTGAGCTTCATCCAAACCCGGAACATTAACCCTTGATTTTGGTCATGTCAGAACCTCTGTCTGTTCAACGTCCAAAATTCCTGCTTCGTTAGCATCATGTTGAATCCTCAATTGATCTACAAAAGATGAAACTCTTTTAATAACATCCATGCTGTTTTTGCAGTTTTCTTGCTGTGTTTGGTTATTCATGACTGCAGGTTCAATTAACTTTTCTTTTAGTTGACCACTGCTAATAGGTACATCAAATATTCTATCACATTTGCGTCCAGTAACTTCCTCTACAACTCTGGGTGACACACCTATCCCTACTCATCTTTTGGCATTTTCAGTAGTTTTTAATTGTGGTTGATTCTTTTTATTTTGTACTCGTGCTGTATTTGGTGTATGTGGTGACATCCTTGTCAGTAGCTCTGAATTGCTTGATTCGCCTTCTCTCTGAGCCTGCTTTATTCTCTCGTCTAACATGTGGTTCAGTAACTTCTTTAAGTGCAGATTATTTAAAATTAACTGTTCGGCATTCATGCTTGACTATGTACCACCCAATGCTATTTCTGTCTCAACATGATTGTGGACATCATGACCTTCCCGCACTTCATTGTTGGGTGAATGTGATCCTCTGTTTTTGGTTGGCATCTCATCCATACTGCCAGAATCCTCTTCTTGTGAGAACATGTCATCCTCGTAATCCAATTCTTCATCCTCGTCTGAATTCACAGTGACCTGAATACCATCAAAAATTGCATTATCAATCATTTTAGAATTTTTGTTTACAACATTCTGCACAGTCTCCTTGTTATTGTTTTGTTTTCTTTCGATCGTGAACCTTTTGTTTCTTTACTGAATTTCTATCAGGATATGCATTATTATTTTGATCTTCACTAGATTTGGCACCATTTATTGTGTCATCATAAATGAAATCAATGTGCCTTTTCGCTTTAGAAGGTCTAGCTGAGAATATTCTCTCAGTCTGACCATTACTATTCCCATTACGTGTCATGGCAATACCAGAACTTTTCTTCCTTGTTTCAACTTTAATTTTGTCACCTACCATAGGTGCTAGATCTCCCTCATGGTTTCTTTTAGATCCTCTTGGCATCTTTACCAAGAATAAATATTATTCTTTCAAAGAATCTGGTTATATAGTTCACATTAATTTCTTTATTAATGTTCAATTAAAAATTTGTGTTATGACTCTTGATTTGAAATAAACAGACTGACGTCACTAGTTGCCCTGCGTGATGACTTGTACATGAGGATTCCCTCTAACATACAACTCGGCTCACAGCCAACTTGGCTCCCTTACATTTCATCTGGCAAAACACATTTTATTGAAATAAAATGATGCTTTTCCAATGTGATGGTAAAGTTTGATGCTGTTTGAACAAAGTTAAGATGACACATTTTGAAAAAATGATGAAAATTTTAAAAACTAAATCAAATATCAGGCAGTGATAGTTTAACATACAGGTGGCTCATTCGCTCCCCTTCACTCCCCTTGTCAGCCGTCAATCCATGAATGGCTGCAAAACCCCAAAAAGGCCATGAAACCCCAAAAATGCCATGAAACCCTAAAAAGGCCACGAAACTCCGAAAAGGCCACAAAACCCTAAAAAGGCTGCAAAACCCTGAAAAAGGCCATGATACCCCAAAAATGCCATGACTCTGTAAGGCTATATTCAAGACACTTTTCAAGGCAATATTCAAGGTACTTTTCAAGGCTATATTCAAGGCACTTTCCAAGGCCCTACTCAAGGCTACATTCAAGGCTATATTCAGGGCTATTTTCAAGACTCTATTCAAGGCACTTTTCAAGGCTACACTCAAGACCCTATTCAAGACTATTCAATGCCCCTTTTCAAGGCTCCATTCAAGGCATTCTTCAATTCACGGCCGGGGCCTTGAATCATTTTGTAGCCAGGGCCTCAAATCTTTTTGCTGCCAGGGCCTCAAATCTATTCATGGCTGGGGCCTCGAATGTATTCGTGGATGGAGCCTCAAATCTATTTGTGGCTGGGGCCTCAAATCTATTTGTAGCCAGGGTCTCGAATCTATTCGCTGATAGGGCCTCAAATCTTTTCACCGCTGGGGCCTCGAATCTTTTTGCAGCCGGGGCCTCAAATCTATTCACGGCCTCGAATCTATTCACGGATGGAGCCTCAAATCTATTCACGGCCTCGAATCTATTCACAGATGGGACCTAAAATGTTTTCACTGCCGGAGCCTCGAATCTTTTCGCGGATAGGGCCTTGAATCTATTCTGGGTTTCGCGGCCATTCACAAATTCACAGCCGATGAGGGGAGTGAAGGGGAGCGAACGAGCCACCTGCACGTGAAACTTTCACTGCCTGATATTTTGACCAGTTGATTAGATCTTATTTTATTAATACCAATATAGAAAGTGGGTTATTCCTAGTTTGAATTATAAATGTCACAACCTGACCGACGAAAGTTCTGGTATGTGTAAAGAAATAAAAGAGGGAGAAGTAAAAGAGGGAGGGGAGCATGTGTGCCTTGTACTGTAAAGTGACTACCAACTTAGCGACAGGTTTGGGTTCTAATCCAGGTGGAGTAAAACAATGTTGAATTCATCTTATTAAAGAAGAACTTCAAAAAAAATACTATGTATTGTATGTCCTGAGAGTTAAACATACAATCACCTGTCTCCCCGTTTGTAATAGATTGGTTCAATTGGATGCATTAGTGAGTTCAACTGGAAGCAGTCAAACATGACTAAAGATTGAAAGTTTTTCTGTGTCCTTCGCAGTTGATATGAAAGCTGTTAATCAGTAAGTTTCAGGCTCAAATCTCCCATTAGATTTCAAGTTTTTGATATCTTATTAGTCAAATTAGATGAATTTTCAAGTTCGATGAAGGAAAAACTCAAACACTAGTTGAGATATAAGTTTCGAAAGAAATCAAAACCATATATTTTTGTGAAAAATCTTTTACTTTTTGACACAGCTCTTGATTTCAACATTAACTATTCGCGTTTTTTCGATTTTGGTTTTGAATCTTGCTAAATTAGATGAATTAGACTAATTCATCTAATTGCACACAAATAGTGGAATTGGCTATACATGGACAGGTGAAATGTTTATAAACACTATCCATGGAACAGTTCACTATTCATGGGTAGTTAAAATGTAATGTAGCACTATACATGGACAGTGCAAATTGAATTACCACTCTACATGCATAGTGAAAAATGAATTTGCACTATCCACAGATAGTTGCATGCACCATGTGTGAATAAATTACTACATACAGATAGTATATTCCACTATTCATGAAGTATTTTTGTATTTTAACTAATTAGATGAATTCATCTAATTTCAAAACCAAAATCGAGAAAACACGAATGTGTAGATAATGGGTGTTATGGTGTTATTTTCGCCCCTGGGTATTGGTGATCTTCTTTGTTAACACTGATGTACCACTCGAGTTTTTCCTAGTTTGAATTTGACCATTCAACTCAGTATTAAAAATATCCAAGGGAAAACTTTCTGAAGGATTGAAAGTCCCGAGCCGCGACCATTATATTAAAATTGGTTGCGAAAAAAGATCAGTCAGGTTTGACTAGTTATAATTGAATAATATGGATAATTTCCAGTTACCTTCAAAGCTAAATTCTTTTCATATAGTTTGTAACCAATTGCGAAATGTCCAAACAAGGCCATGAGTGATAGAAGAGTGAAAGTGGAGGCATTTTTTGATCAAACATTTTGCATTTATCTTTGCATATTACTTTGTTTTCAATGCATAAAATAAATTATAAGATTAAGTAGCAGTTCAGACCAAATTAATTGGTGACTACAGCAAATTTATCAAAGGAAGTAATAGGAAAGACATAGTTTGCAGAAATGGCAATGTTCTGTTTTTGGCAATTTCGGAAAACCTCGAATGTACACGGAAGCATTGGTTGGTCACGTGTCGAAACCTCTTTCCACCCACACAGATTCCGTGCTCTACTTATTTCCTATTGTTACCATTTTTTACTTTTGCGAGACATACTTAAGTGTTTGTTTTCATTTTCACTGACATCAAACTGTACTGGTGAAAACCTTGGCATGAAAGGACAAGTAAGCTTATCAGACAATTTCTCAGTAATCCATTCCCTCTTTGGGCTAGAGTGCATAGAAATGGAATTTGCATCACTGGTCCTGTTACTTGCAATAACCGTTTGTTCAACACGGGAGCTTACTCGACAAGTGCTGTACGACGCATTTAAACCAGGACGGAACATCACAGGGAAAATAGGAGCAGAATTTAGGAGCGCATCTAACGTTGAATGCTCGATAAGGTATGTAAATGTATAGAAACAAGGAAAATAGGAGCAGAATTCAGGAGCGCATCTAACGTAAAATACTCGACAAGGTGTGTAAATTTACACACAGGGAAAATAGGAGCAGAATTCAGGAGCACATCTAACGTGAAATACTCGACAAGGTGTGTAAATTTACACACAGGGAAAATAGGAGCAGAATTCAGGAGCAGATCTACTGGAAGTGTTCTGCAAGATTTGTATAATATATTGAATTAGTTGGAAAAGATCCAGAATAAATAGAAGCACGACAAAACAAATTCCAATGCAAATTTCAACCAAACAGAAGGGTTTGCTTTGAAAACAAAAAAAAAATTGTTTTGGAAATTTTATTAAAGCACTAAAAAAATATCATTGTAGAAGTCTATATGAGCAATCGTACATTTCACCATGTAACCCCTTCACGCTGAAATCTCTTTCTCAGACACACTATTGCTTTTGTAATTTTTAATTGTTTCGTGTTCATCAGAAATAAGACGTTCCTTTATTAAGAAAAAATATTACTGGTCTAGCATATACTTAATCTGTACAAAAAGATGCAATAGGCAATAAATAATTAATAAATAAAAATATTGAGACTGAGGAGGGCTGATCTTTACTTCAGATGCTCGTCTGATGTGGACTGTGTTTTCTACCAATACAAAAAATCTATCCAGAACAACTGTCATCTGATTACGACTGCTGCAGCAGATGATGTCCAGATATTTGTTCCAGACAAAAGCAGCGAGAGCTACAAAGCTAGAATAGGTATTCAAAACATTTTATATTTAAGGAACCATCACTAAGGAAGAAATTTCGTTGTCTCAGACCAATCCCGAGGTCGATGGACCGAGGGCTGGGTCTGAACAACAAAAATTTACCTCTGAGGTGATGGTTCCTATTCTAACACATAGATCTAATAAAAATCAATCATATTGGTTACTATTGACAAAAAAAGTATGAAATATAACTTTAATATTTTCACAATATTTAGTTTGACTGAATTCTAGATGGCTACAGGGCTTTGGTTGCCTCACCTTTGGTTGGTGCACAAAGTCTGCTCAAAATCCTTGGTCTAAGAGGTTCCAAAGGGGATTATCGTGTTGAATTCGTGACATGATCACAATCATATTTTCCATACCCGGATGACAATACCTCCAATGGGATTTTATCGGAAAATCCCTGGGCTTTCTGTGTTCCACCATTCTTTTATTGTGATAATTGACAGTATATGGATGCGAAAACTGTCCACAGTTTAATAATTGACCTTCCAAATTTGGATGATTCTGTAAAATCAGTAGCATAAGAAGCAAATATCCAAGTTTTTGTTACTTTTTGGTTAACGCATAAAAATGCTGTCAACTTCCTGTAATATCTTCTAAATTATTTAACCTGCAAATAACAGAATTTCAGTAAGGGTTTTTTTCCAGATTTACCTGAACCTATCGTCTACAGAAGCTTCGACACCCTGAACGGTTTGACTCTCATGGAGGGAGACACAGTGGGAAACTTTTCTGCTCTTGTCCCGGGAAAGGTGTCTAATCCATTTCTTTGTTATAAATTTCAAACTTTTAATTTTTGGTTTCGGAGTGATTCTTTCCGTACAATTCGACTCATTTACAGATCAACATGGCGGTGCAGACAGATCACACACAGCAACGATGGGTGAACCTGGTTGACCTCTCAGCCGCTTGTATCACCCGCCTTGACACATGTGGACCAGAGGGTGCTGCCGCCGCATTCTGGGTGAAACTGATTCATTTCTCAAGGTCTAAGCACTTTCTGTCATCACAACAATACCAAACAACCGGATTCTATTTTCTTTCCACGAACAGTTTCCGCATTGTGTAAATATGTTATCTTTACAATAGTTTTGCTGTGCTGTCTCATTGTGCATCTTTGTCTATGTTAAAACTAATCCTATTTCCTCTAGTTTGGCAATCAAAACATTTCATGACGCGATTCTCAAAATCCCCATTTCATGTTGTGATTCTAGAAAACATCTCCCATTGAGAGTATTGTTCGTGCGTCATGTTGCGTCGTTGAACATTTACAATGCTGGCTCATATGACAGCATTCTGCGTAAAGAAATTCCCGCCAATGAAAGCAAAATTGGGTAAACACCCTAACTCAATCACCAGGCTGACTCAAAATGCGCCAGTGATGCAGGTCGCTCGCCCAAAGTCATCCTTGGAAAATACTTTTTCAGGGCTGGTTTGGAATTGACTGATAGATCCGACTTCCGGACCTTCTTTCAGGCTGTGGGAGGCAGCTGGATACACATGGTTCTCAACTACATAGGACCCGAAAATGGACAAGGAATCGGGATGTACTACAATGGGATGAAACAGGATGGTGATAGCACCAAGTCCTCTTACAGTGGCAATAACTACACACCATCAGATGGCACTGTCATTGTAGGCAGACGTTACAACTATTACTCAAGCGTGGCTATTGATGAACTCTTGTTCTTTAACGTTAAGTTAACAGATGGTCAGATCAGAGAATTGTACAATCAAGGTTTCATTCTGTAACGGTGTGACCGTTACGTTCACAGGGAGTTAGGTTGCGCTAGGGTTTAAGCCATCTAATAGAATTAATGATTGTCCATCCTGAAGCATTTCAGGCCAAACCAAAGAAAGGTGTGATCAAGGGGTGAGTAGGTCGAGTCATTGTGGCATCTTAACAGGAATATTATCATTGATTTTCAGATGGAAACATCCAGTGTTGCCGCCATGACGCTTTATCTTTCAAGCCTGTGATGCTCCAGGTTGGTTTGACAATATATTATTGTGACTGCCAGTGACCTGGTTTTTCAGTCCTTTGTGATGGTACATTCCACTTTCCCACCAAATTCAGTGCACAATAGTCAGTCAATGAAGAAGCATGTTTAACTAAATAACCAAATTCAAGGGAAATTCCAATTTTAAAGGGTATTTTGTCACTTTTCTATTCATTTGTACTAAATATTTGTTGTTCTGTAATTGAGCAAGCATTTCAGTGTAATTGTGTAATTGTGTCATATCTATCTGGTCCCAGTTTAGGAGTAAACAGTATCCAATCTTAAGCTTGATCATATGCATTCAAGCAATTTAGGTTTTTTTTATTGTTATTACTAGTTATGTCATGGGGTCTCATTTAGATGTGTTCTCCCGAAGCTCCATCTTCAATGGAATGTACCTGAACTTGGGGTCTGGTTTCTGGTAAAGACATTTCATTTCAGTCATTTCTACCTTGTTCTATGCTTTAAAATATTTACAATAATATTGCAATTACCCCACTTCAGCAAGAAATGACAGAATTCTCTTTAAGTGACAGTTGTACCAGTGGGAAGGGAGACATTGGGGTAATTTTCAAATTTCTTAGTTTGTCTTTTAAATGTACCTTCTGGCAATAAATCAGTAAAATCTATATGGTCTTTGAATAGTTTCTTGTTTTGTTCACATCTTATTGGTACCAGTGACAATCCAGTTGAACTCTGCAACTTGTAATCGGCTTCTAAGCAGTCAATTCGTGGCTGTACTTACAGACCTTGCTTTTAAGCATTCACATTTAAGAAAACGAAAAGCATCAAATGAGAGAATTATGGAAATAAATAGACATAGAAATCTTTGGTGTTAATATCAAGCTTATTATTTGTTGGAAAAATGTAATATTAAATTATTTTTGAGTTAGATAATTCATCTACTTCAACTAATTAGACAACAACAGAATCAGATAAAAGAGACCTTCCTGAGATTTGAGCCCCCAATCTACAGATCAACAGTCAGGAATGCTAACCACAAGCTTTCAGCATCCTTCAACCATGCTTGCCTGGTTACAATTGAATTCAACTATTACATCAAATTTAATGAATCTATTACAAAGTATAATGTTGTGTGTTCAATTCCCACTGGAGACAATTTTTTCTGAAACTTTTTGCAACCCCTGAATGTAAATTCAAGTTTAAAATATAAAAGTGATCTTCTCGTGAATAACTCGAGACTATAGACTGTTGTAGACTTCGCACAGTAGGCTATGAAAGCTGCTAATCAGAAGGTTTTAGCTCAAACCTCAATATTTCCCTTTAGATTTTAATTTTTGTGATATTTAATTAGTTATACTAGATATATTTTCTAATGTAAAATAGAAAAACTCCAGCATTAGTTTGCATACAAGTTTCCCAGAATACCAAAACCATTTGATTTGTGTGATTCTTTTGCGCAATTATTGTTTGAAAATTAAATTTTGTGTGGGTATTACCATTGATGCAATTAGATTTTGTTAACAGAAGCGTAGTGGGATGCTGGTTTTGCCCTTGGGAATTGGTTTATGAATAAACCACCCGGAAATGATTGATACTCACTTTGGTTTAATCTGGTTAAATATTTTTATTGTTATTATTTTATTATTTTTTATTATTTTATTATTTTTTTTTATTATTTTATTGTTTTACCTGGTTTGAATTGGACAGTGTAACTGAGTATTGTTAAGGCCAGAAACCATTAGATTTAGGATTTTCCTATTTTGAATTTAAAAACATTCATCTAATTCAACTGATTAGATCATAAAAAGTAACTTACATAAAAAGATTTTTGTGAGGTTTAAGCCCTGAATCTACCCATCAGCAGTACGACGTGCTAATCTATATATATTTCTTTCATATGGTTCGTAACCAATTGCCCAGATGGGTGAGACAAGAAGTTCTTCTTGAGTATCTTTTTGAGGCACCCGCTTTCAGGCTATTGGAGGTACTCTTCAAATTACTATTTTTGCCTTAGTGGCAATTTTGGTTTTCGATTTTCTGGCTCTATATTGATAAAATATTTACTGATCGACAGTGGAAACTCAAAAGTAATTTGCAATGGAGTTTTTTCTGCATAGCAGAACTATTAATGAATCTGAGAAATAACTGAATCATGAATCTTCTTTGTTATCAGTGTCTCCCTGGTCTCTTGCATAAGAGATATTCAGGTTCGAATAGTCGTTTTACAATTCTACAATTCTGTATGCTCTTTACAATTCGCTTTGGAAAAACTCGAATATTGGCGGAAGCATTGGTTGGTCACGTGTCGAAACCTCTTTCCACCCACACAGATTCTGTGCTCTACTTACTTTCCAGTGGTCCTATAATTCCTGATGTATTTTATGAATACAATATATTTGCATTATTTTTACTGTTCTTGTAATAAATGTGATTGGTCATTTTTACTGACAGAAAATAACACATTTCAATTGACAACAAAACACTGATTAGTAGTTTTGGTGCTATGTACCAAACTTGTTAAACAAATTACCCAGTAATCCAAGCCTGTTTGGTCCAGAGTGCATAGTAATGAAATTTCTGATATTAGCCCTGTTGTTTGTAACAACCGTTTGTGCGACACAGGCGCTTGCTCGACAAGCGCTGTACGACACAGTTAAACCAGGACAAAATATCACAGGGAAAATAGGAGCAGAATTCAGGAGCGCATCTAACGTTGAATGCTCGATAAGGTATGTAAATGTACATATAAAGGGAAAATAGGAGCAGAATTCAGGAGCGCATCTAATGTGGAGTGCTCGATAAGGTATGTATCTTTACACACACAGGAAAAATAGGAGCAGATTTCAGGAGCAGATCTAATGTGGAGTGTTCGGCAAGGTACGTAAATGTATACACACAGGGAAAATAGGAGCAGAATTCAGGAGTGCATCTGAAAGTGGATGAACCCGGCATTTCTTACATTGAATCGTCAAGAACACGATCAGATGGCACTGTGTCCCTTGGCTATATTCCTTATATTCATACGAGTGTGGTCTTGGACGAACTGATGTTCTTCAATGAGAAGCTGTCGGACGCTCAGATAAAGGAACTGTACGAACAAGCTTTACCTTGACTTTGATAGTATTTCTAACAGTAAAACTATTAATTAAAAGAATTGCTTAAATTAATAGAATTGGAAAAGTTTGAACTCAATTTAAAATGTCTGTTTAAAATGGCTTCTCCTGAAGTCCTTCATATAGAATTAAAAAGACAATATGAATGTAAAATTTACATTGAAATATGATTCTGTTTGATAACACTCTGCTTTCAAATAAAGATCACTACTAAAGTTTACAGCTCTTACAAATGAGGCACTTTTTTATCATGTATGTTTTGAGCCAATTTGGCCCCATCCCTGATAAAGTCCCCAGGCTCTGCAGGAGTGACAGATTTTAGCAAAACCTTTCCAAAAGTGTGTTCGCGCGTGCGCTTGTGTGTGTGTGTGTGTGTGTGTGTGTGTGTATATTTGTGCGTTTGTGTGCCCTGTGTGTACTGACCTGTAGAACTGTACACGTCACTTGGCTCCAATGGTAACAGATCATGGCCAAAAATTCTGTGTTCACGTCGAATGGTCTCCAAGAACCGACACAAAACAGAACACTGTTGAAGAGAGAGTATTTTCGAACTATATTTGAGTCTCCCATTAAAAGTCACTTTGGAACAATATTCACAAGACCTCTTTGAAAAACAGTTGGATCCACAACTAATCAAAGAGTAAACAGGTTACAAAGGTGATGCTGCCATGTTGTATAAAATTCTAATTTGCATATGAAACAGCACGTCTCTGACATGTCAAATGTGCATGCTGGTATAGCATTGGTTTTCAAAAATACTTTCCAGTTGTGCATATAGAGTCTTGTACCCTCCTGCAATAAGTTACAGAGAGCATTGCCAGCAAGCCAAAACATCTATTGATCAAATCTCCCTGCAAATGGACATTTTCTTGGATATTATTGACGCATTTCTTGTCTAATTTTACAAAAAATTCAAATGAAAGAAGATCTTATTAATAAAGACAAGAAAATCTGAACTGAAGGGTCATTTTTATTTCTTTCACAAAAACCTGCAAAGAAAATTACCACGCGAAAATGTCAATGAATCTGAAGAGTAATTCCCTACTACAGCGCCCTCTAACGAATGCGAAATATACATCCTTCAGAAACAACAGGATGAATTCCCCATCTCAGCAAGAAACAAGAAAGTAATCCTGCGTAATCACTGTACGTCCGTCCCTGGTACTTTCCATGAGGGGACCGTCCCCTGTCCTGTCTGGGGGTCCTGCCTGGGGTACCCCTCTCCGTCCCCCTAACCCGGAATGGACCAGGGGACTTGACTAGGGACTTGAACTTGACCAGAGGGTACCCCCTCACCATGGACATGTAGTAGAATATGAAATAATTTAATTCCAATTGATGTCTTAAAAGTTTAAAGTTTAAAGAGATGTCAAGGAACACCTGTGTCAACAAGTTTGTAATTAAGGGATTA
>JBCAUG010711182.1:0-13244 GCA_038406175.1 Haplosyllis leylae
AAATTTTTTTGGAAAAATATAAAAAATACAGCCAAGAGGTGCATAAGAGATAGTCCTTATCTGGGACAGAGGGGGGGCCATGGCCCCCTTGGCCCCCCCCTGGATCCGCTACTGGAGACAACACAGGCGATCAAATGTGAGCCTCCGGCAGCAGTTGCAGTTTTCACTGTGAGCGTAATTGATATGAGAGACCTGCGCACGTTTCACTATTTGTTCATTTTCAAAACACTTGGAGCAACTAAACCAGTCACTTTCAGAAATCATGCATTTTTTTAATATTCTGCAACGACCTATATTTACATTTGGAAACCTGCCAAGGAATATTGTTTGCAGATGATACCACCATATACAAAACACATCGAAATGAAAGATACCTAAAATGGTGCATTGAGCAGGATCTCAGCATCTTACATGACTGGTTTTTGGCAAATAAACTAACCTTGAATATGAGCAAATCGGTTGGTATATTTTTCCACGCCAAAAATCAACAAACGAAGATTGATAAAATAGAGCTTGGAGAAGGCTCCATAAAGATAGTTGAAAATACCAAATTCCTGGGTGTACATATAGACCGAAATCTATCATGGAACTATCATGTTACCCAATTAATGACAAAGTTAAGTAATAAGAAGAATTTGTTATGCATGTCCAAGAATCATCTTTCAAACCATGCTAAAAAGGTGTTTTACTATGCCCAAGTCTATAGTAACTTAAGCTATGGTATAGTGGGGAAATATGATCTCTGCGAAAAACCTAAAAGCTCTTGAGAAAATAAATGAGTCATGTACAAAATTAATAGTAAATGAAAAATTATTGACAGTAAATCAATTAATAACATTGGAAAATAACAAATTCACCTACAAGCTGGTAAATAAAATACATCCAGCTCCAATAATAGAAGCTACTACCATGGACCAGTATGGCCTTATGTTGAATAAAACACATCAGTACCAAACAAGAAATAAACATGTACCAAACCTGCCTAGAGCAAAAATGAAAGAATATTCTAAAAGTATCTTCTGCAAATCAATATCAAGTTACCAAGTACTCCCCTTAGAAATAAAAAATGCTGGAAGCATTGGTATATTTACAAAAGAATGTAAGAAGTATATATTGGCCAATACATTATAGGTTCAAACCTAACCTTGTCTTGAATTATTATGGGTTAGGAGCCTCAACATGATGGGTGTAAACATCATCTAAATTATGTCAATTTCTGGCTATGTTAGGTCTAAACATTAGACTGTGAAAAACACATTGTCATGATAGGTTTAAACATTTATAGTGCATTGGAAATAAATGTCATGACAGGTGTAAACACAATATCAACATGCTAGGTCCTCATCTTGTCAGGTCTAAACTATTAGACTGTAAACACTTCATAAACAAATGTCATGAGAGGTGTAAACATCTGTAGTACACTAGAGAATCAGGTCATGTCAGGTGTAAACTTGGTATCAATCATCAGAATGACAGGCGCAAACACTTGCTACTTAACCAGATGTTGTCAGGTTAGGTGGAAACATTAATTCTTGTGGATTTATAAATCATTTCCTTCTGATCTCTGCTTACTAACAGCCACGACCTTGGACTACTTCCTGACTTCATCATTGCGTAAAATATCTATCATGTAAAATAAACCAAGGCGGACACAGTATACCAGTTAGGTGTACCCATCCAAAAGAAAACCACGAACATGGCGGCTGAAAATTCCATGGCAGTTGAACTTTATAGTATAATATCGGGTCATAATTATACGAATCTGATCCCATATGTGTCGACTTCTGAATGCAATACAGTAGGTGACTTTCATAAAAGTGAACTAAGCAAGGAATACTGGCTGGATACTCAAAAGTGCTATAAGAACGGGACAACGAACTGTAATCAGATCTTCCAATTCTTTGGTGCCTTCAATGATGCAGAAGCTGAAGAGGTAAGAGCGGATATTTGCAAAAGGATTGAACTTGACAAGAAACTGTATAAATCTGTAGGACAGGTTTACTTAGGGATGAACCTTGAAAATATCGATTTGTGGTTGAATAGAATGAAATTAACATGCACATTCGCAGATGAACTAATGATATATGCATTGGCACGTACGTATCATCGACACGTAATATTATACACCAAGCTTAGATGTTGGTCTACAATAGGGACAGATACTCCTATTGAGGCAGAACGATTGCATGATATCTGTCATATTCACTTAGTACTGTTAGGAAAGTGTATATACGGAGAACTCCGCATGAAACCATTCAGCCTGCCAGCAAAATAAATTGTGACTGCAGTTCCGAAGTACCTACCACTACATATTGAAACAAGTTCATTGTCACCAGAAGCAATAGACATGACTATCAACAATGAAACAAACCAAGAAGATGAGGAAATAGAGGGATACAACACTTATAAAACAAATGAAGAAGAAAACCAAGAAATTGATGACTCCTCATTGAGTGTGTACAGTAGTACAATCTCAGCAGTAGATCCAGACTTTATCAGTGAAAGTGATGACATTATAGGTGCAAACAGTGCAAACGGTGAAATAGTCAGTGATGACATTACTGGAAGTGAACTGCCAAGCCTGTCAGATGAAACGAAAATGGATAATGTAGTGAATGAGAACGAGAAAATTACAAACTTAAACAAGTTGGTGGAGAATAACAAACCACTGGAAAACGATGAAGTGATAAATGAAAGAAATGGAACGGAAGTTCACAGTATATCCATAAGTTCTGACGTGACAAGTGGAAACGAAGTTGGCATGAAAGGTGCAAATGAAGAAATGCCAAACAAGTTAAACATGACACTGGTGGATGATAACGTGATAGGTGAAAACAGTATGAACACGACCTTAGTGGATATTGACATGATAGGAGAAAACACTAGTGATGCAGACATGGGTGATGCTGGAAAGGACATGAAAAGGTGAAAACATTATGAACATGACTTCAGCAGGCATTGACATGATAGGTGAAAACACTAATGATACAGACATAGTTGATGCTGGAAATGACATGACAGGTGTAAATGAGGTTACGACGAACATGATGAATATGAGCACAGAGGATGATAACCTGATAGGTATAAACAGAACAGTTTTGGATGAGACTGGAAATGACATGAATGGTGCAAACATAAAAAAGACTTCATCAACAACAGGGATGGTTGTGATAGGCTCAAACGAAAGTGAAGTGAGTAGTGGCACATCGACCATGAAAGATACAAACATCGATAGCCACACAGACACTACAGAAGTAACCATCTTACAGACTACGACTAACATTGAGGAAAATGATGGAAATTAATGCAAAATTATGAGTACTATCCCCAAATCTTGGTGGTATGAATCAGTTGTGGGACAACTCAAAAACAATACAACATCAACGTCAACAGCACCAAAGCTTCCTACTATAGAGGGGGAAGAAAAGCAAAATGATGAACTAGACATGCAAACGGATTTAGTTCTCCAAAATTATTGGAAAGAAGACGCAAAAAAGAAAAAATGGGCTGTGTACGTAAAAAACATGACAAAGGATGATATCTATTTCCTTTCCGGACATGTGCCTAAATGGGAAGATATAGATCCATACTCTAGTCTCAGTGATGTGGGAAATACTAGTGGGGATGATATTAAAGAAGAAACAATGAAGGAAAGTGAACAAATGAATGTAGGATACTCCCTAAGGAAAAGAAAATACAAACCGAGTACATCAGTAGAACGTCCAAGGAGAATTGTATTAAAAACAGTGAACTATAATGACAGTGACTCAGACAGTGATTTTGAGATCAAACAGAAGAAACGCAAGCCACTAAACTCACTGAAAGGACCATCACTAGAGCGTATGTAAGCACAACAGCAAATTGAAGAAAATAAAGCTATGAGAAAAGAAGGAAGTCAAATAGTAAACCAAAGCGAACATGAAAATGATGACAGCAGTGATGATATGAGTAGTTCCAGTGGTTCTAGTGGTCCTAGTGCATCCAAACTACAAGACCTCAATATCCAAGACAATAGCGCTAAAGGAACCAACACCGTTGTTGTAAAGAAGGAGATCACTATAATAAATACACCCAAGAGACCAAGGAAATGGAGGAGCATAGCATCCAGGCTGACACTAGAAATGATTGAAGCTGACAAGAAAAGAAGAGATGAAAATAAAGTGCCAGAAAGAAAAAACGTCAATCTGGATACGAAACACTATGTTCTTAAAAAGAGGAAAAGAAAAAGGAAGTTTACATGCAAAATCTGCAAATATTCCACTGACACACAAGTGGATGCAAATAGGCATTATAAGGACACACCCACCTGTTAAATGTCTGGATTGTACTGCAGTCTTTACAAATCCATCTTTCCTCCACTGCCACAGCTATTTGCATAAGGAACTTAAATATCCGTGTAGGACTTGTGGGGAAAGAGTGCTTTAACATATCATCGACTCTCACATAGACGCCATCCAGGACATCAGTGTGTAACCTGTAATCACTGGTTCTTTGCAAAAAGTGATTTGACCAAACACAGAAAGGTGCATGAAGGAATCGTGTACCACTGCTACAAATGTGATTACATAACATTGGACCCTCGTAACATGTGGGCACATAGGTACACACATTCGGCACAGGAGAAATATAAGTGTAAAAACTGTGAACAGAAGTTTAAACATCGTACTCAGATGCTAGGACATGTAGCATCCAAAGTTTGTAAGAAGATGGTGAACTGAACTAACATTATAGGTCGAAATGAGTCTCTGATTGTATCGTACCGTAACAACTGAAGTACATCAACCTTGCAATTCTTACTATGAGACAAAAACTGATTGTGTTCTCATATAGTAAACTATTTGTTTTCTATCAAACAAGATAAGATGACAGATGTGATTGATTTACCGTGCACTATTCGATATCCGGATTAATTTGCTGACAACAAAAACGTACAGTAATGGGGTTAAACACAAAACAAAT
Source organism: Haplosyllis leylae (assembly GCA_038406175.1). NCBI lineage: Eukaryota > Metazoa > Annelida > Polychaeta > Phyllodocida > Syllidae > Haplosyllis > Haplosyllis leylae. Next base: position 4,960 of record JBCAUG010711182.1, read on the forward strand.
TGTGTCATACATGACGCACAAGGACTATGATAGGTGTAACCAAATATTAGTACCATGATAGGTCAAAATGTATTCGGAAGTGTGCATTCATCCTTTCATTTTTGCTATTTGTATATTAGTGGTTATCATGTCGTGATAGGTCTAAACAGTAAGACCGGTGAAGTTATGACATGAAAGGTCCAAACGTATATAAATAAGATGTCTGTGTACATCAGTACCATGATAGGTCAAAATGCACCCAGAAATGTGCATTCGTCTTTTTATTTTTTTGCTATTTGTATATTAATGGTTTTTGTGTCATGGTAGGTCTAAACAGACCAGTGAAGTTATGACATGAAAGGTCCAAACGTACATAAATAAGATGTCTGCATAAATTATGATAGGACTAAATGTTATCAAGTTTACCATCATGATGGGTCAAAACAATACTATTTAGGATGTTCTTTTCGGTTTAACTTTGCCAGGTAGTTTTTTCTGGTATGTGAAATGATAGTAGAAGTCTGTTTCAATTTTGAAAACAGTACCTGAAGGGAATACAGGACACTATTTGAGTTGCGAAACTTTAATGATTCTACTACTTTGCTTTTACTAGTTTCAAATATCCTATTGCAGACAGCCAGGATCGTGCTAAAGGCTAAAACTAATAGTGTTAACAAATTCTATTATCACTTACATTTAAGGTTTAAACAAAGAGCCAAGAAAGGTGATATTTTGTAAATAAGTTATTACTTTCTTCCATCGTTTATATTTATTTCATTGAAAATCATTACAACAATAAGTCAGAAAAATAGTCACGTTAAAACATGGGGCATCATGCATTGAATAATGTACGGCTACTAGCTAGTTTACGATGCTCCTTCTCTCGAGGCGATTGAAGAAACTTATATATATATATCGTATATAACATCCATATGATACATGTACAAATGAGAGAAAATAAATTGTTATTATTATTATTATTATGCATCTATAACAATGTGCATTGAAGGTTCTTTTGTCTATGGAATTGAATACGCCAGGATTAGACATAAGATGAAGATTATTCCGTTAATTTCCATCGACAATATTACACCATAGCATTATTGTTACTCGAGTTTTTACTACATGACACAAATCTGACATTTCTGGCATTTCTGTACAAAATTGACATCGAGGGTTTCAAAATCAGCAAAAAAATAAAGTTGCCTCTAGTGGGATTCGAACTCACAACACCAACCATCTATGGATTAGAATTCTAATACCTTACCCACTCAGCCACAGAGACTCAATACAAAGATTCAATATATCTGTTCAACACATGTCTCTGTGGCTGAGTGGATAAGGCATTAGAATAGTAATCCATAGATGGTTGGTGTTGTGAGTTTGAATCCAACGGGAGGCAACTTTATTTTTTGCTGATTTTGAAACCTGCAATGTCAATTTTGTACAATGTCAGATTTGTATTTTTCAGGAAAAACTTGACTGTTGTGAAAATTGTTGACATGGTTTGGGAAATCATGGCTCTGAAATAGGTCTAGATTGATAATTTTCAACAATTAAAGACTTTTAAGGCAACTTTCTATTCATCATCACAAGTGATTATCTTGATGAATGAAAGTTACCTTTAAAAGTCTTTAAATTAGTTAATGACCATGGCCTTGTTGATTATCAAAACAATATACTCTCGCCCATTGGGCTTAGCACATTATTTTTGATAATCAACAAGGCCTAGGTCATTAGCTATAACATAATAAATCAATGACTTCAGCCTGTGTATAATGGAAATACTACTAGATCTATGCGTTAATTTCATGTTGATTAAAGTTATGCAAGAACAAGAATGCCTTTGAGCCGAAGGTGCACCATCTGCAAACACTCGTCACAGGCTGCAGGGGGCCTGGAACTTCTCACTTGGACAGGAGATGCCAATGTAAAGAGCCACAATCTTGAAGTTCTTAATTCACATCACAGTTTATTGCTTGTCTTTCATCTTGCACACTTTCAGGACATTGATAAACCCATTTAAAGACAGATGAAACATCTTGGCACACAATTGAGCACAGTATTCTCAGAGGGAACAAGCATCCACTGAGCTAAACATAAAGAAAATGACACTTTCAGTCACCAGTTTCACACAATATTATGCAGAATGATTGGAGACATCTGGGAGTACCATTGCAACAAATAAGCAAGGAGTTTGAAGCAATTTTACCCTAATGCTCTGCCCACTGAGCTAAGTCATGATTTGGTTGTCTGTGTGAATCATTAAGGCCTTTCTAAGTCCAACATGTGAGGTGTGATAAAATACTATAACACACATTCCCTGGACAGGATGTCAATGGTTTATTCAATGAATTACATCTGAAGCCATCACGGTAGATCTCATGCCGTGAGTGATAAGAGAGAATACACCAGATGTCACAAGATCCCCCTTCTTAGCTTAATCCAAATGCTAAAATTTGGTGTGCATTTCCTTAACCTTAAGTGAACTATAGTGAGTGAATGGTTGGGGTATGTGATTAAGGAATTTGGAAGATATGCTTTATGAGCAGTGTCTTTTAGAGTTCTCTGATGGTAATTCATTGTGCGTGGCTGTGCTTGCTCATCCTGTCACATCATTGTGGTTGTATTTACATATGCTCGATAAGGCGTCATGGTACCTTAATGGTGCAAGCAGATTGATGAGGTGCGACATCAGTTCTACTGGTCTGTTGTACATCTGCATAAGAAGGTGAGGGCTGCTGCTGTGGGGCTTTTGGGCTGCAGTTTGCATGGGTGTTGCAGGAGCAACAGATGGTTGTGCTGTGGGTACAGTGGGTGTTTCACAGCTGCTACTGGAGATGGAGTGCTGACTGGATGCTCAGGCACTTCCACCTTGGGATCAGTGTCAGGTGTAACAGCATCTGGGTGACATTCACGAATATGGTCTCATGCACATCAGTACTCAGCTCCACCAGTAACTTTGATGATGTATGAGCCATGAGTGGCTGCATGAACTGCAGTGGCAGGGAGCCACAGTGTCCTGTCATTGTTTAACACAGAAACAGTGTCCTGCATATAGTGGGGATTTCTTACAGCATCCTGTATGATCGTGGTTAGCTGCACTTTGGGCTGGATGATCTTCTAACCTTTCATGTTTGGCTGCTGCATGGGGTCCTGATGCTTGATCCTTTGAGGCACTGTTTTGTGTAGAGCATGGTCATAGAGCATTTCTCCAGGTGATCCTAGATGAGAATCAACAGATGTACTTCTATAAGCCAAGAGCACAAGATATGGATCTTCTCCTGCACACTTTGACCTAGTGAGCAGACTTTTGATGATCTTGACTGCTGACTCAGCCTGTCCATTGCTGCAGGGATTTGTGGGTGAACTTGTATGATGAGAGAAGTTCCACTCTTCTACAAACTCCTTGAACAGGTGACTAGAGAACCGTGGTCCATTGTCAGATCTAATGGATTCTGGTATTCCATGTTCAGCAAACAGTTCCTTCAGGTGTGTGATTGTCCTTGCTGCAGTGCACTGTGATGTGGGAATTGTTCGGACAATTGGCATCTTAGAATAGTAGTTGATGACAACTAAGTACTCACTTCCATCAAACGACATGAAGTCAGCTCTGAGGTACTGCCATGGTTGCTCAGGTAGTGATGTTGGCTTCAGTGGTTACCTTGGCTCCTGAGGTAGATGTCTTTGATAGGTAGGGCATGCTTCAACAAGCTGTTCAATGTCTTTGTTGATGCCTGGCCAGTAGATGCACTGTCTTGCTCTGTACTGGCACTTTGAGATTCCTAGGTGTCCTTTGTGAATCTGTTCCAAGACTTTCTTCCTTTCTCCTGGGGGAACAATGATTGCTTCTCCTCATAGGATAAGTCCATCCTCTACAGTGAGTGAATCATGTTGCCCATGGCATGGTCATAATGCTTTAGGGACATCTTCTATGTCTTCTGGCCAACCAACAATGAGTATGTCTGCAAGAGCAAATAGTAGTGGGTCATCTTGGATAGCAAGTTGGTAGTCTCTTTTCTTCTCAGAATTGATATAGACATGGTTGACAGAGATGTCTAAGAGAATCTCTGATGTATCATCAGGTGAGTGTCTTGATAAGGTGTCTGCTACAACAATTTCCTCTCCTGGGTGATACTTAATTGTAAAATCATAATCCTGAAGTTGGAGTAACATCCTCTGTAGATGTACTGGGGCATCTGCTAGATTCTTCATGGAGATCTGTTCTGGTGATTTGTGGTAACTCTCGATCATGAAGTGTCTACAAAATACATATGTCTGGAAATGTTCTGCTCCAAAGACATAGGTGAGTAGTTCCCGTTTGTTGTTTGCATAGCACTGCTCTGTGGATGTGAGTGCTTTGGATGCGAAGGTGACTGGACCATCATCCTGGATGAGTGTGGCTCCTAGTCCCTTGCTGGATGCATCAACTTGAATTGTTACTGGTTTCTTCATGTTGAAGTACCTCAGTGTTGTGTCCTCATATACCAATGACTTAAGCTTGCCAAATGTGACTTGGTATGTAGCATTCCAGCTGTATTCTACATCATTCTTCAGTAATCCTCTGAGCATTGCTGTGTGAGAAGATAGTTGTGGTATGAATGGTGAGAGATATGTAACCATTCCTAGGAAGATCTGAAGCTCTCCTTTGATCTGAGGTGCAGGCATCTCCTTGATTGCACTGAACTTTGATGGATCTGGGTGGGCACCATGCTTGTCATAAACATGGCTAAAGAACTTGACAGAGTCCTTCTTGACTTCACACTTTGATTTGTTCAGTACCAGTTGTCATTCCCTGGCTACTCTCATGAATATGTGTAGTCTTCTGTCATGTTCCTCATCATCCTTACCAAGTATGATGATATCATCTGTAATTCTGATAACTCCTTTGCATTGACCAAGGATTTGGTCCATCATTCTCTGGAAGATATCCTGTGCACATGCAAGTTCAAATGGAAAACATACAAAGTGAAACCTCCCTCTGTGTGTGTTGAAGGTAGTCAGTAGAGATGATTCATAGTCTAGGACGATACAGTTATAAGATGATGATCCATCCACTTTTGTGAACTTTTTGCTACAAGCAAGCTCAAGTGTTATCTCCTCTAATGTTGGTGTTCTGTAATGGTCTCTCCTGATAGCCTTGTTCAGGTGTGTTAGGTTGAGGCAGGTCCTGATGTCACCATCTGCCTTCCATGAGTAAGAGAGTGATGATACTCAGTCTGTCAGTTCAGTCATTAGAATGATGACTTCCTGCTCCAACAGCCTGTCAAGCTTCTTGTCTACCAGGGGTTGAATGGCTATTGGGCACTTCCTAGGTGTGTGCACAACAGGAATAGTGTCTTCTTTGAGGTATATATGGTATGTACCTGGGAATTTGCCAATCCTCTCCCTTTCTGGACAAGGTTTGATGGGTTTTCTATGCTTCCTGAATTGAACTGAGCAGTTGAGGTGAACAATCCTCAACCTGCTATAAGAAGGTAATCCTAAGATTGCAGGTCCTGGTGTGTCTACTACATAGAAGGTCATGTCCATCTCATGAACTTTGTTGGTTTCCTTGTCTTTCCAGGAGATTCTAGTGTCTAAGGCACTAAGCTGTGGTATGTTGGTTCTGTTGTAAACTCTAAGCTTTGTGTTGCATTTTTGTAGTCCTGTGGGCAGTCCAGCTTTTGTTAACTGATTGGGGAAAAGTTTTCCAAAGGCTCGAAGGGGCATCACATTTCCTCCTGCACCAGTGTCCACCTTGCATTGAAGGCTGGCTATCTTCTTTGATACAACAGCCATCTCCACATTTGCAAAGGCTTCCATCATTGCATCAATGGAAATGTCTACAAAAGTGATCTCCTCTGGGTCCCTGGGTCTCTTCTGGTTGGCTAGTCAGGCTTGAATTGAGATTTCATCATAGTGAGGGTCTCCTTTAGAAACACCTACTTCATCAGTTTTCTTCCTTCCTCCCAGATGATGGCAAGGCAGATGTTGGGGGTTACCATGTTTTTAGTGCCTCATGCTGTCTTCTTGGATTTTCAACATTTGGGTGTCCAGTGTCCTACCTTATGGCAGTAGTTGCATGTTGAATCCTTAGCTGGGCAGTGCTACCAGCCTGGAGTATGTGACTTAGTGCAATTGCCATATTGTCCCTTCTTTAGGAATTTCTGTATGGCATTCACTGTTTTAGCTGTCAGACCCATCAAGGACATGTTGTCTGCTATGGCAATGTGCATGTGGCATACATGTGGCCAACATCTCAGCTGTGGTTGCTTCCATCTTCAATGTGAGCAGTTTCTTGACCAGGTCTGTGTCAGTGAGGGCATGTACCAGCCTGAATTGTATGTGCCATTCCTTCTCGACATCAGTGGAGAAGTTACATCTGTCAGCTAGCCCTCAAATCCTTTCAAAGAGTTCATCTGGAGATTCACCAGTCTTGATCCTGATCTCTTCAAGTTGGTAGATTCTGCATTGCTGTGAGACAGGGTGATCCATGCCTGTATGCAGAAATGCCATGAACCCTTTGGCACTTTTATTCCTCTTGTTTTGAATTTCAAGAGTTGCACCATTGGGGGTCCATTGCTCATGTTTCTTCCATCGTACCAGACCCAAAAAGTTGAGCAGATACTCCAAGTATGTGTCATCACCTTCCTTTTCAGGAAGACCTTAAAGCTTATACCAGCTCTCCACCCTTTTCTGGAACAGCTGGAAATCTTCATACTGGTCCTGAGAGTTCCAGTCAAATTTTGGTGGTTTCGGTGCATCTGTGGATGAAACCTTGACATTAGTCAATGCATTGGTTAGTGTGATGAGAGCAGTGTGTGAATTATCTTCCTCCTCTGAAAGGGTGAATGATTTGAAGTGTATGGAACTGTCAGGTAACAATCTGACTGTTCTATGTATCCAATGAAGAAATAGATGGCACTGTTGAACAACACTACAACAGGCCAATGTGTGAAATCCAGGGCTACTGCTGACAAACAATTCAGCAGGCCATTGTGAGAGAACTACTGATTCAAATGACTTCAAACTTTGTGGAAATCATCTCCATAGAGTCTAGTTTCAATTTCTGCCACCAGGGGATACTGTCAGTGTCACAACACAATGGTGGTACCACCTATAGTGTCAGGAGTGACAGTGTAGTGTTGCTATACTGGGCCTGAGCCACTGTACCAAGTTGGGGCAAATTCCATCCTTGGGAAATGTGTGTACCATGTTTACCAGTCTGTTGAGGTGAGGTAGAACTTCTAGACAGTTGATAAATAAATTCCAATACTCACAGTGAGGCAGGATGGCATACCATGCCTCAATCAAACCTGATTCCTTTGTTTGGCAAGGTCCACTTTCATCAGGGAAAATCCTCCTAATCCTGTGACATCCACTCCTGAGAACCTCTGGATTGATCACATACACTGGCTGCCACCATGTAATGACTTTGTCATAACTCTAACACATATTCCGAAGTGACTGGATGGCATTTATTGAACAAAGGATACACTTGAAGTTATTGAGATTGGAGCTATGTTGCAAGAGAGCTACACTAGGTGGCATGATAATATATTTACTATAGATGTCACAACAATTCTCAACTGATTTTGATGTAGGACCCCCCAAATCAAAGCTCAGGACCTGATTATGATGATGATCTATGATGCCTATGAGGGGTCTTTAAATGGGTGAGAATGCTGACATTGGCAATTTTTAGACACATTTTTGCCATTTTTATCCTTTTAAAGGAGTCTTATTATTATAAAACATAGCCTATCTTGAAGAGGAGGTTTTAAGCTTCCAAATGAGTGGTGTTAGATGAAAATCAGTTAAGATTTGGCAAAAATGAAGAAAGAGTGATGCTTCCTGTTGTAGGGGCAAAGACTTTTTACCTCCTGTCACTGTTGAGCATAGAAAGACCCCTAGTTACTGCTGCTTGCTTAATCCAGGGACAGAAAGTAGGTTGTCTAGTGTGTAATACACATCCCCATGGCTTGTAGCGTAGTGTACTGTTAGTGATGAGTTACACGGCGGTGAAACTTCATTGACAAAATGGCCGCTTGGCCCTCTCAGGAGCATCGGCCTCTAAAAAAACCGAGATTAGGAACGTTAGGACCAGACGTGTATCCTCAAGATCCCAAACAGAAAGAGGTTAATTTATTGTTTATACTTGTAGATTATTAAAGCAACGTTTAATTAGTCATCAGTATGATGAATTGCGTTGTTTTGTTCTCAAAGATAAGCTGTACCCTTCTCACTCACAGGCAAAGTGTCGTAGTTTAGTGTAACGGTAGAGTTTACTGTAACCGTATCTCTCCTTTACCTTACTACTTCCT
>JBCAUG010711193.1:0-13243 GCA_038406175.1 Haplosyllis leylae
ACAATGCGACTGCCCTAACATCACCAACTCCCATCTGGCCCATTTTAAGCAAAACCAAATCGCAGTCGCAATAAAAAAAACACAACGTGAATGTGCCTTAATACTACTCGAGGCTTTTGCTGACAATGTTGACTGACATATCTGACATATATGTCATCTTTGTACTTCATTTCAAAATGTTAAATATGTAGGAATTAATGGTTGACAGACGTGTCAATTTTTAGTTTACGAACAAGAAAGTCCTCCTGCGGTAAAGTGCAAGAGGCGTACCGCCGGCAGCATACCAGTCAAGGGGAGGGTTACCCGTATCCTGGCTAGGTGGGGATTACCCCTATCCTCTAGTACGCTCTCCCCTAATCCAGGATCAGGTATGCCCCTCCCCCCACTGAAAGGACCGGGGTCAAGAGACCACGGTACCCCCTCGAAAGGACCAAGGACCAGAAACTGTGGTACCTCCAAGAAAGCACCTGGGACCAGAGACTGGGGTATCCCTGGAAATGACCTGGGACCAAAGACTGGGACCTCCTACCACCCCCCTCCGTGGACGGACAAAACAAACTAAAAACATTACCTTCCTGTATCCTTTGGAATGTGGACGCATGGAGTATATTAATAATGTGACAGTTGTGGTTTTCCGTAATTACCAGATCTGGCAGATCTGACATTTTGTGTTTCAGTATAAGCTTCATTTTCTGCTATAGTAATAGAATGTGCATTTCCATTACTAACTCTGGTTAGATATCCACTGTGAATAGATACCACCCCAGATACAGTCATGGAAATATAGTTTTTACCACTACATCAATAAATGTATCTGCTGTCAGATGTGGAGTGTCTCTGGTAACCATACTACTTTTGGATTTTGTCTTGATTCACAGAATTCAGTGAAAGTCATTTAGGAGAGACACAAATGATCTGGTTTGAAACAGCTTCATCAAAAAATAAATTTGCCTCTGGTGAGATTTGAACCCACAACAATGACCACCACTGGTTTAGAAGTCTGATGCCTTGCTGACATTTGGTTGTCCATCTGAATCTTTAACACCCAGAGGCAAAACTCAATTTTTTTGAATGGATCTATTTGAGTTTTTCACGATAGAAGTCAAACGCCTAACTGACTGGGCTGAGTAAATTCAGGCTTACAATGTAAATTTGATCTTATTGCTATGTCCACAAGAATTTGAAAGTCGTTTCTATGACAAGGGGTCTTCTATTTCAATGACAATTACTCGCATAAACATATTTGAGAATAATGCTTTGACAGATTCTTTTATTTATTTCAGGTCTATCTGTATTTTCATGAAAAAGGATGGTACTTTTGTTCACAAAATGTCTTCATCCCGCCACAGGAAATGAGAGCAATGTCATTTTCGGGTAATATCGAGAAAAAAAATAGAATGGGTCATTTTACAAATACAATCTCCGCAATTCGAATGTCATTGTAAACTCAAAATATTCTTGCAAACAGTTGTGGTGGTTCACAAACAAAAACTTGACAGTCAGTAACGATAAAAAATACCGGGTCCGGATTATGTCGTAGAATATGACAGTGCATGAACTACCGAAGTACTATGAAAACTACGACAATGGTAGATGCTATCTTATCAACAACAAAGATTATATTAAATGACAAATTGTTACAAATAATATTACAGTTACGTTTAGATTTAGTAACCAAATGCCTTTTTCGGGGCAAACAGATGTAAGCAATTCATCTAACTTAGACATTAATGGAAATGACCATTGTATCGGCAACGCCCACAAGGTCATGATTTGGTTTACAATAAACTGGGAATTTACTATTTGAATTAGTTCCTGTGGTAGCTGTTCCCACATGATTCGTGCACACTCCAACGACTTCGTTCATTGGGGCAGCAGCGATCCCATTTGCCATCCAGCCAAATCTGCAGCATTGGTAGGGTTGATTGGCCCTCACTGTGTCAACTTCACCATACGTTGCTATGGGAACTCCGAGATGAGTTTGACAAAAGGTCGGTGCCTCTATCTGGGAAATAGTGTTCCATCCTCCACCAGAGAGAGCGCTCCACTTGACCACATGGGATACCCCACTTCTGGACAACAGAATCGGATTTGAGTCTTTGCTGTAGAGGATATACGGTGTAGGAACAGTTCCATATTCGCATTGGTTTACAAGTCCGACCTGACTAATGTCCGCCTCGAATATTTTCATCCAGTACTTGCGTGGTGACCACGCCCTTAAGTGGAAACTGTTGGACTTCACAATGTAGAAACGCACGCTGTTCGTGTGTTCTTGAGGTTCCAGAGACATTTCCGCTGTTGATTTCAGTAGTTCTGTGTTCCAGGGATAACTATCAATTACCCTTGAAGGTTGAAACCAGTTGTCATCTGATCCTGGTTGTTTATCAAAAATCACCCAAGCTGCCTCCACTCCATCTTCGTACAAACTAACTTTGACTTTTGTAATATGTTCTAATCCAAGCAGCCAGTCCTTGTGCCTGTGAACATGGTGTCTGTTACAGGAAACGCTTGCATTTTCGGACGCGCAAACGTCATTATTCATTGAGCTTGGAGGGTTCGTCCAGACTTCCCACGAGTAGTTTCCCTCAAAAACTGCATTTGAGGATGAAAATTTGGCAATGGGGTAGCCATGATTTCTGTCTTCCTATGTCAAACAGTTTCCAGTTGTTTTCATTTGTTATTTGTCCAATAAAACTCATTTCATAGGGAGACACAGAATGTAACTTGCACACATTCAAATTATCAGCAGAAACACTTGTGCAGTCATCTCTCGAAAGGCAATACAGCAAGCAAATTTTTCCTTTCTTGTTATCATGTTCAGTTGCAATAGTAAGCTCATTTGCTTCTTCAACTTTGTATCCTTTTACATATCTATATGTATTGAATTTGTCTGCTGAAGATCCCACAAAGCATACTTGAAGTATTAAAAACACACTTAAAGTTATTGTATTCTTCCTTTTTGTCAACATTTCTTAATAGTAATTCGCATATAAATTTCAGGAACAACAGATTTTATCAGCAGCAGATATCTGTAACTTACGGTAGAAATAACTCTAGTTTGCTAATATCATGCATTAAAAATGAAATAATATTCAAAGTTCCTTTACGGGTGCACATGCCTTTCCCTAGGTTAACTTTGTCACTGACCAGACCTACAATCCAACCTTAACTGGAAGATTAAGACTACTACTCGGGAAAAACGCAAATTGTTTTTTTTTTCGGGTTTTCGATGAATTGTCAACTTTGACATTTTTGTGATTCAATTTAGGAAGGATTAACCTGTATGTCTGTGACATGTCAGGTTTTTAGTATAACATTGTTGATACTTACTCCAAAAGTATGGTCTAGGAAATGAGACACTGTCAAATCTGTCATTTTTGTATTGTTTGTTATTTAGTTTGAACAACAACAGTACATCCTGACAACTGTTACTTTTCAACTTAAAGCTAAAAGATGACAGCTGAAGTAAACAATAAAAAACTTAATTCCGAATTACACGGAAAGGATCACTGCCACGGACAATGAAAATCGTTCAACTTTTATGCAGATAAATGGCGAAACGAATAGAATTTAATGCGAAAGTTTCACAGCTACCACAATGTAGAAAGACAATAATGGCAAACTGAAAAGTGGTGTGTTGACCTTTGCAGCTCAATGAATATATCGATCTCGGACACTCGGACGTCTTTTGTGTCCAGTAGGCTTGAATTATTTATCATTTTCATTGGTAATTTGAAGAAACGGTGGACCAAATGCCATACATCGGTCTTCGTGTAAATTCGATAAATATTTGTTTCAGTAATTTCAAGACTGTCACCATAAGTTTCTTGGCTATATAAATTCAGGCGAGCACCATGCAATACTTCAGAGATGCACACTTTAAAATTAAAATTTGATTATTTCTACATATTTTTGTGGGCACATGAAGGAAAAAAAGTCAGACACGAATAACTACGACTGCGGGACTGAAGTCGCAACTTAGGGTGCGGTTTGACGACTTCTGCGAACTGTGAAGTCAATTCATTCAAAAATGAAAAGAAGACAATTTTCAGGCCGTGAAAGAGAACGTAGAAATCTTTCAACAAACCACAGTTGACAGTATCAAACATATGTAAATAAAATTGATTTTTGTGTATTCATAATTTATTAACATATTTGTTTTAAAGAGATGTTACTTTTCATCTCTTTTTATAAATTGATGTAGCAGATACTTTGCGAAAGATAGTAACGATTCAAGTTTTGTCACACAATTCTCTCGTCGTTGACTGCAAAAATGTGCCAATCACATCAATCCTTATTAATTGCATACTGGGTTTATGAAAGGATCTTGACGTCGACCTTTCACTGATTTGCTCCAAAGAAATGATATGGAAAACCTGTTTCGTAAATAAATAATCTGCTTATTTCTTGTTTGTTTCATCTTGATCTACGATCATCCATCAGGTACCGTACGATCCACTCCGTTGCTCCAAACAATTTATAGATTGTCATTACAGCCGGTCTAAACTTTAAGCAAATTTCCCCCAGTTTAGTCAGAATAATAATCACCAATTGATCCAATAAAATTACAACAAAAAAACCACTCCTTGGCGAAAACCAGTTTATAAAGAATCCAAAAGTTTACTAACTTTGTGAAGGCCATGTCAGATTGTAAAAGATTGCTACATAGATTATTGATTTTTCTTTTGAAATTTATTATTCTGTTGGATTATCTAAGTATTTACTGTGCTTACCTGATATTCAATCTGATTCATTGAGCGCACAGTAAACATCAGATAAACACGTGACCAGAGCATTAAATGATCACTGCAGATAATTAAACAATGAAATCCAAGAAGGAGTTCACGTAACGCAAGAAGCTGGTGAATTTATCTAATGTGGCCAGAAGAGGGTCCTCCTTTTTTCGGAACGTTGCAGAACAACTTATGATTTCTGGTATTTCTCCACCTGATGTGAAAAGGGCACATTGCAAGAGAAACTCCTAATTTGTGACCAGCAAGGTCTCACACTTCTGGAACAGACACGGGACAAAAACGAGTAGAGATCTTAGCAATTAGTCTTAGTCACTGTTTTTGATCCATTAACTTTTCTGTGTGAAGCTATGCCGTTGTAAAATTTATTCAATAAAAAAATTGCCTGAAAGAAAAACTCGATAAAGCAACCAGTCTTGGCAAACAAGTCTATCGAATGGAATGCTAGTACCACCCTTTTGTTTTTAACTGAGTGACACCATTATGATAGTGATTGTTTGCAGACACCTTTTCAACTTGACTTGGCATGTCTGCATGTGATGAATTTTACAGTAATGAGCGAAGAGCCAGCTCTGTTCTAAAAAAATCTGGCACCGGACTCAGATGGTTTAATTAATTATTGTTGTGTCCAAAACAACAAGAATTTGTTAAAAAAAAAAAGGGGGTCCTGAATGCTCAGTTTGCACTATTAAGTTCGATCTAGCAAATTCTGAGAATATAAAGTTTTAAAAAGTGGACATCAAGACATTAAAAATTACAAAAGCCCTAATCTTCAAATCACCAGCAGGTCACCCCCCCCCCCAGCAATTTTGGGCCTTGCAGAGTCAAAACTTTACTTTTTTATTTTTCACGTCCAACGACCCGTAGTTACAAATAAAGGTACCTGATCGAGATTTTCACGATAAGATCACTGAATTTACATTGAGGGGTTTTAAAAAGTTTTAGCAAAAAATAAAATTGCCTCCAGTGAGAGTTGAACCCACATCACTGACCATCACTGATTGAGAAGTCTATTACCTTGCTGACTGTGACAAGTTAACATTTGGGTGTCAGTCTGAATATTTAACGTCTTTATTTTTATAAAGTCATGCTCTTTTGATTCTAGAAATAGTCCAAGACCAAAGTGAAATGGTGCATGAAACTAACTTCAGTTAAAGATCTCCGTAGCAGCACATATCTCACTGGCACAAATGGCTAAGCATTAGACTTGTAAAGCAGTAATGATCAGAGTTGTGGCTTCAATTCCCACTGGAGTCAAGTTTATTATTTGATGAAACTTTTTAAAACCCTTTGATGTAAATAAAGTAAAATATAAATTTAATCTTATCATGAAATACTCGAATATTGTGTATGCAAAACGTCCAAACGCCGTGTGGCTGAAGTTGAGTGGTAGCACTGTACTAGAGAGAATCACTTTGAGCTGTCAAGATTTCCACAAGGATTCCTGGGATTACCAAACGGTGAAGACAAGCCAAAACAAGGTGTTCACATTACCGACTTTAGTGCCATTGCTTTTGTATTTGTGACCACATGATTTAGCTGACTTGTGTAAGAAAGAATTTGACTGTCAAAAGTGGACCCGGCTATTTTTGTTGAATCTGAATAAAATGGAAGATGTGTAACTTAGTGACTGTTTGCTTAATTTTTCCAACCTTTCAATTCGTACTTTTCACCGCAGTCCTAAAACCATATCGATTTGCATTCGATGTACATATATCAATGTTTGAAATAAAATATTAGGTCGGTTGATGGCAGCAAATTGAAAGAATATAGTGATAATTTATGGTGTGATTTTCAGATTTTGTCTAGATAACATGTACGTACACTGTTTTCCCAATTCATTTCGAAAATGTGCAGTATTACTTTGCTGAACTTGAATTGGTCTAAGAACTGAAAAGCGACATTTATCAAGTTTCAGTCACCTGGGTAACAATAAATGATAAAGGCAACACAGAGTACGTTAAGAGATAGATGTTTTATAATGTCATGACTTTTTAAACGAAATGGATTTCTAGTAAATCAAATAAAATACGAATGACTTATCAATGACTTGTTTAGATATATAAAAAAAGAAGATATCTTTTCTTTTATTCGTTGTCTTGAATTTCTTATTGATCAGATCTGCAAGGTGATTGAACTCACAAAGTGATTGCAAGAAGCTTTAAACCTTTGTGTACTCAAAAAAAATGTACTAAATTGAAGTACATTGAAGTTTCATTAAAGTTTTTTGCAACCATTATTTTGATTTTTTTTGAAACATTAATCTGAAATATGAGATGTATTTGGCTAAATTGCAAAATGCTGACAAATTCTAATACATTTATAGATTCAGCCATAACTTTTTCAGCTTCATTGAAACAATAGAAATATTTGAAATGAAGAAATTTCTATCCCTAAAGCAAATTTAGAAGATTTACCCCCGTCTTTGACAAGTTAATGTCAATATTGGCTCAGCAGAAATCTCATAGTTTTTACTTTTATTCATATATTTGGCCATAATTTTTGGGTTGACATTCATTCAGTGGTTTTTTTTATGCAGATGGATTAAATCCACCTCTCAAATGCTCTGTAAAAGTCAATACACGTTTCGTACAATCATTAAAGTTTCATGCACTCGGCCAGGTTCCCGACCCCTGGTAAAGTAATGTTACTTGTTTTCGTGTACGCTGTGGAGCTCTCAACAGTTATCAGTCTAAAAATTGCAAGTACGTTGTGGAATATCCATTTTGTGTCAGTCTATCACCGTGTCATTTAACGACACAACAAAGTGCATCCCAAGTTACCGTTGGAAACTTCTTGATAATTGTTATACTTCTTATTTTCGAAGGGGGGTCAGGGGCAGTCTAATTTGAAATATCAAGATGATATTAGTGCAAAATTGCATTTTTTAAATAATTGAGGCAAGAACAATTGTGCAAATTGTTTTTACAACATTTCATTGTGTGTATTGTGAATCTTTAAGGGGTATTAACTTTAAAAAATTAAGGATATTGCAGTCATTTTTCATTGTTTCTGTATTAAATTAACAGCTGATGCTTTTGCCACGCGAAGGAGATAATTATTTTTCCACTTTAGAATGTTGATTAAATTTATCCTTCTATTTCTACATATTTCTATTTTTGGTCTTTCCGCAGTCTCAACTAATCCGAGCATTAATGGGCGTAAGTGCCCATTATCTGATCTGGGGGGACGCATGGAAGCCCCCCCCCCAGGCTAAAAATTCTTCATCTTCATGCAGTTTTCGGGAAATTGGTCAAAAAGTAGGTTCGTGCCCCCTTAAAATTGGCGCCCCGTCTAGGAAATCCTGGATCCGTTACTGGTCGCACACGAGGAAAATATTTCACCATGAATCAGAAAATAGATGTAAAAAATTGCCATAAATTCTCTCTATTTTTATCAGTCAACATTTGGCCCAATGTGCATTGAAAGGTCAAATTGCAGTTTCCTTACAACCAACGGAATTCACGAAGGCTGAATCGTTCAATAGCTTATGATTCTCAAAAAATAGCAACATGATTGAACAAAATTAATCAAATCTTTTTCCAATGCTGAACAGATGGGGGAAGTTTCTCGAATAGTCAAAAAGCCTCTGCATCATGCATTATCAGTTAGGAAGTTGCTTTGTTTTTTGCACTCGAGGGTTTCAAACTGATATATGTAATACATTCTACACCAATCTTAACTCCTTCTGCACATCGATTAACCAAATTTGAAAGACAAAATGTAAAGTCATGAAATACAATAAAGAACTAAAATAATTTTGAGGTACGATGGACTTATTGTACTCTGAAAAAAAAACCTGTGATGTAAGTTACGCATGATACACACACATAGCATAGAAGCTGAAGCGAAGTTCCGTAAATCCTGATGTGATATTATCAATAAAAAACCATGAATTTATCTATTTTTTTGTATATTTACCGCCCGCATACGTAGTACGACCTGAAGGTAATGTTTTCATGTGAACTACAGATCTACATTTATTTCTAGTAATGTTTAAAGAACGTTTTGATTTCTCTGCTGATCTTTTTAGATTTTATCTCCCTTTCTCTCCTGGGAAAGCATCTTATTCGCGATGTAAACGAAGACGTTTTAGCTTTAACATTTTGTCACTTATTATTTCTTTTGATTTTACTTTGTTTTTATTTAAGCTTGTCCGCTTGGTCAAGAAAGAGACCCGTTTTTCGATACTTGCGTTGACTGCCAAGTTGGAACCTACCACGATGGATCTGTGCGAGAATCAGACTTTAGTCATATTTTCGGAATACCGTGTAGCCACTGTCCCGAGGGTTACACCACCACCGGACCCGGTGCAACGGACGTATCGGATTGTTCTGGTAGGAATAATCTGCGTTTTTTACCATTTCCATTCACAGATAATTCTCTCATTTTGCACAGATAAATTCATTAAGATGATAATAATGCAAACTAGGAAATTAATAATTCCCATTTTCAGAAACGAAATGTGAAAAAGTTACTTGTTCTCTGAACAAACAGACTAAAATTAATGTGAATGGAAAGAGATAGATTTGTTCTCACAAATGATAATTTTCTCTTTCCTTTCCATTCCTTCTGCTTGGCCATAAAAGTTTGTAATATCTCAATTTTGGGAATTATAATTTAACATTGGAGTCTATGGCATTCGTGTCCGTCGTTCCATCACCTGGCCTAGTTTCTTGAGCAGGATTGATGATCTCTTAAACTGTGTACATCTTTCATAATAATAAGAATGTGTTATTATTATTGCATTATTCGGTGTGTAGTCAAGGTTACTTCAAGGATTCAACAACTAATGAATGTAAGGCATGTCCCAGGGGAACATTTAGTGATCAAGTGAACGCTGCTTCCTGCACTTCCTGTCCAGAAGGAAAAACTACTTCCGGTGAAGGAAATACAGAATGTCGTTCAGGTAGTGCAGAAATTTTACACACACCTGATTTACTAGAAATTAGCGGAAAACGTTTCCAGGCAATTTGCAGGACGATTTTTTTGTCCAAAACTATCGTTTTTGGTTTCTGTGAAAAAAATCAGGTATCTTTGTGAATAATTAAATAGCTGGCCGAAGTTTCCGTCTAATACTAGCAATGCAAATAGATATACATTACTATCAATGCCTAAATGAGCAGCTATGTGAAAGCACTATTGAAAATATCCGATGATCTTGAGATCCAAACCTGGAAGTAGTGTGTAGAAAAGGGCTTTTTAGTACGTTTAATGCTTTTTCCACACCAGATGTTTAATTTTCTTGCCATTAGTAATCAAAACCGTTACTTATCTAGTTTGTTAAAAACATACCAAATCAAGTAGAATTTCTTCAAAACAATAATCCTTCTAAAAATACCATGTCATTTCTATTTACTTCTAGTTTGTAGAGCAGGACGGTATTACTCGCTCTCCGGTTGCCAATCTTGCCAGAGAGGTAAATCTTCACATGATTTGTTATTTCCTTAAAGAAAAAGGGGTGTAACTGTAAACTATTGGCGGATCTAAGAGGGGCGCCAGGGACGCCCGCCCCCGGTCTAAATTCTTTCATTTTCATGCAGTTTTCTGGAAACATTTGGCCAAATCCTAGATCCGCCACTGTACAGTAAAGTATGAAAGACAACAAAATTTTGTGAGGCGAAATGGTTCTTATCCTATCCTCAACAGTTCGTCAAATCCTAACAGTTTCCAAAATGTGCTATCTGTCAGTGAAATAAAACGAGATGGAGCAAGTCAGTACCGAAATAGGTTTTTATGTTAAATATCGTGGAATTAGCTGTGCAAACAAATATAGTAGTTTTGATGTATTTATCTCTGAAAAAGTAAATTATCACTTTGACGATTTAATCTACTACAAACATTCGATGATGTGATACCTTTGAATAGATTTCTATTTATTTTTTACCAATATGTTTGATTTGAAGTATATTTGAATAAATGTTTTTCAAAAGTACGTGAGATAAATCACTTTTTTGCCAAAAATAACAAAGAAATCCCTATGAGTTTTTTGTACTGATTTGATAAAGTACATTTATCCTTGCAGAATTTAATGTTTATCCGTTTCACTGTGCTAATGTCTTTGACTGTTTCTCTGTAGACTGTTTCTTGATTCATTTCAGGCTTCTATGCACCTGCAGGACAGGATAAAGAGTGTTTGAAATGTCCCCAGGGCTACACAACTCAAGGTGGAAGCTTCACCTCTGAGAACGATTGCTCAGGTTCGTTGAATCGTTTTGAACTGCAGAGGAACACATTGTAAAGAACAATCAGATGCAAATTTATAAAATTGGAAATTTGATCAAATTGTTATAATGCAAATATCTACAGGAGTGCCTGAGTACCAATATTGTAAGATTAGAACCAAGATCAAAATTTTAAAAAAACTTTATGCTTGGCATAAATCTAGTTCTACATAGTCTGTGCATTCCAATCAAATCTTACTTAAATGTTAAAGTTATCTGAAGGTCAAGATCATCCATTCAGTATTAAAAGAAATATTTCTCTGTAAATTTCAAATTCTTGTGTGGTTTATGTTGTGCATGGATTGCAGTCTTATTTCTAAAATAATCATAAATCGGATCTAATTCACATTACAATATGTTAAGGTCATTTTAATGTGGAAATTAAAATAGAACGATTATATTTTGACATAAATTTTAAGTGGCATATTGTTATTTATCAGTCTGTGACGTTGGATATGGTAAAATAGACGGAAAATGCCAGTTGTGTCCTGTGGGATTTTACTACAAGTCTGGAACCAGACAGGGCTTCAGCTTCATTCGTCTCTTCAGGAAGGGAAGCTGTGCCGCCTGCCGAACCGGTTACACCACCGCCGGGCCAGGGGCGATGAGATCCACGGAGTGCGGTACGTTCGAACAATGTTTACAACCGAAACATTATAATACTATATTAACCATATTCCTGACTGGCGAAATAGATACCATGGAAGAACCAAAATTACGGCTGAAAAAAATGTGCCAAATATTTTCATTAACTGTATCCAGTTGCTTGGATTGATCTTAACCTTATGAGCCAGTCAATAGCTTGCAGTATAAAATTACTTCCTTAAACATTTGCATTCTCTGTGAAAATAAAAATAAAAATATCGAAACTGTACATTTATTATTAACATTTTATTGCCTACAGTCTGTCCTGCTGGTTTCTACGAGTTTAGGAGGAATGTCATCTACAATAAGACAAGACGTTGCGACCCGTGCGATCCGGGAACCACCAGTCCAATGGGAGCTACTTCTAAATCTCAATGTGGTGAGTAAATATCTGAAATATTTTACACATACAAACTAATTATTTGCGTTAGACAAACCGGCAAATGCAATGGTGGCCATGTAGTGTCTTTTAAGTTTCGTTTTTTTTTCAATGAAACATGTTTTTGTCTTAACCTGTTCGAAAAATTGGTTAAACTGTCTTGAGCAAAATGTCTCGTCTTTGTAAAAGAAATAGAGGACATTAATCCTTTTTGTAGAGCTAATAATATGTTATTTTGTCTGCTTTGATTTTCAAAGCCACATGGCGAAATCTTATAATTTGATCTCTCCAAAATCAAAGCACAAAATTGGCAAGTATTTCAAAAATGGCAATGTAGTTAATGTTGTGCTATTTGCGAAAAATACTAATGTTGAATTTCTCTCTTTTGCAGTGTGAAGATTCACACCTGGAGCAGAAAAACCAAAATTAGATCTCCTGAATGAACTTACACCAGTTAATAAAAAGCATAACTGTATTCACCGAATTCTAAATAAATATCAATTTTGTTTTGAACCTATTAAGTTTAATCATCTTGAGTCTTTTAATAAATGGGAGATTTATTATAATAGATCTACATTAAAAAATTAAGTTCGTTTCCTATCACGATGATTTGAGCTCTATTTGTGCTCTATTCGGAAAGATGTCGCATGTTCGGTGGTTGTTGTAGGTTCAATAAATACAACCAACGTCTTTCGTTTACGAAATAAATTTCCACGAAAATTCAACTGATATGAATTATTTGATTTTTTCCGAATTAAATTCGGTACAAACTACAGAATCTATAGACTTTGTAGAAGACTATTTTAAGTAATTTAAATTTTCCAAATTACTAAATATTCTATACATTCTACAAGATCTATAGAGTAATATTTTAGTAATTTTAATTTTGACTCAATTCGGAAAAACTCAATTAATCTTTACGCTGTCCGACATCAAAAATGGTATCGAGGTCATTGATTCCCCTTGTTAAAGTATATATGTAATTTGTACCAGTTTTATTGAAATGCTGCATATAAAGAATTGTCAGCAATATCTAACTTTTATACAATAAACAGAAAATTGTATCCAGACAATTTCCTCCAAAATCTTTGGTTTGAAATCAAACAAAATAAATCATACGTTGGAAACAGATAAATATCGAGACGAGCCACTGTTTTACTCGTTGTTTCGTATGGAATTTTGTATAGTATTTTCTATTTACCATTGACGCCGTGTTAATTGAGAACAAATTCTACTCAGTTTGT
>JBCAUG010711204.1:0-27690 GCA_038406175.1 Haplosyllis leylae
TTGTGTCAATTTATTTTTTTTGTGAACCTCCTCCATAGTCCAGGTGTTTGGTCATTTGCCAATTGACATCTTTTTGACAATTTAAGCCACAACAGCTCTGCATAAAGCCCATGGGCTTCTTGTTGTTTTTAAATTGTCATCAATGTGACATGTCAAATGGAAAAAATCATCGTCTGTTAAAACACTACCAGCCCTACCACCAATCAATCTCCTTTCTGAGTTTTCAGATTCTAGAGACCTATGGCTCAGCACACCACTACTGCCCACATCAACCATCTTAAGACTAGGAGAAGACATACCTGGCGGATTTTCGATGGCTGCTTTAAATTTCTCTGACTCCAAAATCGCCTGTTCCATCTTCTTCTTTGCATCGGTTAAACCAGGCACATTTACAGTTGATTTCAGCCTTTTCTTTTGTTCCTCTTCTTGCTCCAAACGAATCTGGTCTACAAAATTAGAAATTTGTGAGATTAATTCCATTTGGTTATTTGAATTCACTTTAAGTGTCGGTTTTTCTCTCTGTTGTCCTAACTGAGTCTCGACATTCATAATAAATTGAGGTGATCCCGTACTCTTTCTGGGTTCTACCTCACCATTAGTTCTAATATTATCATTCCTTAATCTCTTGATGGGTGATTGTTGGATATGATTCTTTTTAGTCAGTGCCGGAATGTAAATGGTTGTATCCGATGGTGATTTAACTAGGTTAATACCTGTGTTTCTTGTAGTTGATTTCCTTTTTTCTGCAGGTGCTGTTCGAGTAGTCAGAAGTTCTGACTTACTACTTTCACCGTGGGTATTCGCCTCTTTCATTCTTTTGTCTAGCATTTTGTTCAGAAGCCTTTTCAGATGAGGGTTGTTCATAATCAATTCCTCATCTGTCAAAGAACCAGATGTAGTGCCTAAATTGATATCTTCATTCTCAGCTCTAGACGTCTCTTCCATCTGAACCGGAGTTACTACTCTTTCATCTTCATCATGGCTGCTCATACCTCCATCATCCTCTAATACATCATCATCATAGTCTAATTCATCTTCTTCATCCAAATTAACTGAAATCTGAATACCATCAAAAAGTTTATTATGATTCACTTGTTTATCTTTCCGAGGACTAGATCTATTTACTTGCTCAATATTTGATTGAACATCTTTGTTTTGAAGTTTCTTTCTCTTATTAACATGACCAAAGTCTTGAGTAGTCATGATCCAAAACCTTCGAGGTTACGACTTGTGCATTATTGTTTGCACCCTCTGATCTAATTTTGACCTGATTTTTATCATGATCATGATTTAGTGCATCATCTTTATAGATAAAATCTATTTTTCTCTTTGCTTTAACTTGTCTGGTTGAAATTCGTCTTTCATTAGACCTATTATTTGATTTTTCTAGGGACTTATTCAAGTTATCCTGCTTTCGCTCTTTCCCCTGTCCTTGTTTTGATTTCTTGGCATCGATGTCTACATGACTATTTTGTTTCTCTTTCGTAGAGAATCTTCCTTGAAATTTTTCACCTACCTTGCTTTCACATCATCATTGATGTTGCTTTTCTTTGCTTTTGGCTTCATTGCCACTTTGAAATACTTTGCATTTGGATTTGACGGATTTTCACCATGAAAATCGCTTGATTTCTTTAATTTAATATTTTAGATTCTAGTTTCCATTGATTTGAAATAAACAGAATGATGTCATAACGCTTGCAACATCAATATCTCCATGGCAGCACGTGCAAAACAAACACTGAGCCATGTCGGGAAAGCCCAACTCGTCCTTGTTCATTTTGGCAGGCAAAACCCATTTTATTGAAATAAAATGATGCTTTAGGGACAGACTAGTTACATTGGAAATATGTGAATATGAGGTAAATCCCCAAGTCAACTGGAGAATTGCCAATGTAGCTCAGCTCTTCCTAATTTAAATGTAATTGTGCAGTATTATTTTTGAAAGAAATGTATTATTTATTCATGCTTCCAAACAGTTTCTCATAGACCACTGCCATTGTAAAACCTGAGACAGAATTTACTGATTTCATCGCAAATGACAGAATTTACTGAACTTCCTTAGGGTATAGTGCCTTGATCTCAAATGACAAAAAGGATGCAGGACTGTAGAAAGGAAAACAAAATACTAGTAATTGAGTTAATCGACACTCTTTCTCAACGACGAATACCCCAAAGGGCCTCGCAGAATTTGGTGTCTGTCCATAACTTTGAAATTATGAACACTATCTTTATACCACGATTTAGACCTGCACTGATTGTTTTAATTACAAGTGCATGCAAACAATAAACATAAATATGGACAACTGAACATTTTTGCCAGAGAAATTAAAAACTTCTGTCCCCAGAAAAGACAGTTCCATTCCAGAACAATGCTCTACTAATTCGTTTCCATGCGCTAAAGTATGAACATATTTTTTTCTCTCTCTCAGCGTTGTTCCAGAAATATGTGATGTGCTTCAAATCTAAAGAATATTTGCTAAATGTATCATATTTTTCTTTTTCCTTTCAAATGACACCGTTGAATAGTTTTTGTTTTTACATGTTATATCTGTCACAATCCGGTTTCCAAATATGTATCAGGATTTAAATTGACAACAAAATAAAAGGGGGTATGTTAATATCAAGCTTTGAGAATAAACGTCACATTGATTTTCCGTGCAAGCGATTTCTGGTACATAAGTAAATCAGTGTAATAAATCTTGATAAATGTTGCAAGTGTGCACGCTCGTTGCATGTTATTAAGTTGCAATAGTAGTGAAAGCACAGAGCTTAGCAGCTGCATGCATACAATGCATGCATGCATGTTCAATACATTGAATTATAGCTGAAGACATACATCAGAATTTGGGGAATAAAGCTGGACAGTGACATTAAAAGCCCTACATGCACGAGCTATTGGCTTCATTCTAAATAATGCACGTACAGTCCCAATGATTCATTCATTACCTCACAGTGGTGGACCCCCGGCTGCTGTGGCAGGACCGGGAATTAACTGAGGCGTTGGTTCAATAGCTTAAGTGCGGAATGGCGCCAGTCTGTCGCATGTGTCGGAGTCGCCTGCAGCAGCAGCCGTAGTTTGTCATCCCTTCTGTCTTTCACACTGAAGCAGAAGGAAAGAACATCTGATGGGGATCTGAAACTCTCCTGCTTGCTTTCTCTGAGGTCTCAACTCTTGGAACACAGAGATTTCTGCATTCACACTTACAAGCACTATGTCGTATCCAGGTTACATAGGTTTCCCGTAGAAAGATATTGTAGCCTCAAAATGCATGTTATGAATTCTTGTAGGCCTAACTGCATTTTAAAACATTTTACAATGTATCCATTCAAAAACAACAAAAAATAGCATTTGAAAACATGAATTTGTGAGTAAAATTCCTTGCAAAACATTGCTAATCAATATACTTTTTAGTGTGACTATATCAATATAATTAAGCATAATATGAAGTGAAACAAAAGGTTTATAACGATTATTAAATTTTTACTTTGTGACTGGTCTTCTTTGACTGTCCGTCTCGACAATTCATCCACTGATGTCTGATCGCTGCTGCCACCTGACGATAGATTAAAGTTGATGACCCAGAGCCTCGTTTTCAAATGGGAGCACGGTCAGGGACAAACAACATGGATTGAAAATTCCTGTGGATTTAAGTCGTTTTGGCGCTTAAATTTGGATAATTTTAGGTATATTTACAAAGGATAACTGCTTATGAATGTAGTGACTACTTGTAAGAGTGCTTGGATAGGCGTATCGAGGTGAAAATGGCTGCTGAAAGCACTGTGTTTGCAGGCACACATGCGGCCTTGTTGTGTCAGGCATTGCTGATATTTGAAACCATTCTGCTGATTTTAGGTGAGTTCTTTCCCGTATCTTTACACTTACTTTGTTATTGCTTCAGTATTGTTGTATGTAAAAAGATTATTCGATATTCTAAATTTTTAAGTTTGCAATTGAAGACCACTTATGAGCAGCGTAAGACTTGGCTCGGGTGCCTTTTTGTTGGACGAGCCCAAGTTGAAAAGGATCGTTGAAAACACATGCTAAGACTCTTAGTAAGAGCCTTGGATTTTTTTTGACCAAAGAATTATAAGTATGAGAATTATAAGTATGAACGGTTTTGCTTAAACTTCTGAAAATAGATCCAACACATACTTCACTGTGATTAATTCAAAGTTCTTCACTGTCTCAGTTGAAGCAGTTCTCACCTGGATGTCAATATTCACTTGGCTGTGTGTCAAGTAGAGAAAAAATAATCTCCACATTACTTTTCTTATTTCTACTTGTGATAGATTACTTTTCTTATTTCTACTTGTGATAGATCTGTTGTGTAGAAATTGGGTCTCTAATTAGTTTGTAATGGTTAACTCGAACCCCATACTTGCTACCAGAATTAAACAATCCTATGCTTTAGTTATGTTATTATGCCTTCTTTGAATTTAAGAAATTCTGGATCGAGATATGAACAGAAGAAAGTGAGGAAATAAAAAACACTAAAACCAAACAAATATAAATCTGTACTCTTGCTATATATTACCTTTCCAAATTTTGACAACGTTTTCACACAGAGAACGTATTGTGATATGGTACAAGAACATTTATCCTGCATCCTGCCAACAGAGTACCGGTAGTGATCCGGCCACAATTGTTTGAGGCATTTTAGCACATGTATCAGTTGTTACGTAGCTCTTGTACAATGATCTCTTTTTCACAAGTGGTTTCAAGAAAACGCGAAAGAGGTTCTACATTTTTTCATCACCCCCAATTTAGGGGAAAGTGACAAAGTGTACTAAGTCTTAGCTTGAAGACGAGATGTCAGATATTATATTGCTACAAGTGGTGAATAATTGTATTTGTTTTCCTTGAAATTTAAATCCCCTCAGCAGTTGATATAATTGAAATGAAAAATAGGCAAATGTATTTCTTGTTTATCACTTTGGATACCTGTTTGTTCAATTGTTCAACTTCAGGAATGCATTGTGGTTTATTTTCCGGTATCAACATTTATCAGTCGAAGTATATACTAGTGCGATGCTAACTTATCTGTTATGATAAATATATACAGTAGATTGGTATTGATATGTTTGGTTGCTGTGGTAAACATGATAAACAGCAAGGTGAATTTATTGTTGGATATTGGGTGAACAAGGTCCTGAGGTCAGCAACTGACCACCTAGTTCGAAATAAAAAGCAAAACAAGAAAACTACCACTAGTAGGTGATATGGAATGCAGGCCTTCCAAGACCAAGTTCCCAGGATGAGCAATTGAAAACTACCCGTTCGTTCTGTAATTTGAAAGTCTTAGATAAGGTGGCAGTTCAGCTCACAAAGACCAGTGGCTGCTATGAGTGAAGATCTTTCTATATACCATGTAAGTACAGACTAAAGGAGAAATTACCGTCCATAGGGGTGGAGGTGCGCTCGTTAAAACTGCCAGTGACTACTGACAAGACAAGATACAAATGTATGTCATTTTTTGTATCACGCCCGAAAGGCAATAAAAAAAAAGGTTCCATTTTATTTCCTCTATATAGAATATTGATGTCAGCTGAACCTTTGAGTAACCCAATACTAATTTGATATTTACATGACAGTTTTAACCAACAGAAATGCAAGTGATGGAATTGCTGCGAAATCGATGCCGCATACCTGCACACACTGTCACAGAGTAATTTTGTTATAACACGAAAGAAAACACGATGAAACATGAGTGATTAAAAGCAGCAAATCCTCCAGATGAACACGGCTTGGCAGATATTATTTCATGACTCGAGTAAAACATGGAGGTCTTTGTGCACTTCTTTGGCCAATTTCACTACAATAGCAACTGATCACGTGTGATGGGAAAAGGCAGATAAGATGGCCATCTGTCACCCATGGTTCTGCTCTGTTTGGGACTAACCCCCTGGTTATCACCAGCAGTCAACTGTTACGCATGATGTTTGTGTTATAAAATTGGGATGAAACTGAGGGATTAGGGCAGTGAGTCTAAGAAATCATAGAAATCATTGCATGTTCCTTGTTTTATATAAAATTTGTATCATCATATCAAACTCCGAAATTATCGATGGAGCAGTGTTTGGCTGGGAAGTATGGAAAAGGTAAAGTGAAATTTGTCAGTGACGACCGGATTTCACTCCCAGGCAAGCTGACTTTGGGTTTTAGTCATCCAGATGAACGACTAACATATCAGCAAACCTTCCATGGTATGCAGGTGAATGAATCGCAATTTTGTTTTAATTCTTGATCATTGTGTTTAAATAAATTGTAAATTAACTTTGCCATTTAATTAGAAAATACTTTTCATGATCCTGTGTAAGTAAAATTGTTGATAATTCGTCTGGTTTGACGAGCGGCTTAAAATTCTTATCCGGAACAGTGAGAATTAAGTGTTCCTGGCTTAATTCGTTTCGTTTTTGTTTATGGGGAAACCATCGTGTTTTGTCGTCGCTTGTGTTGCAAATCGACAATCGTGAGTAATTTGTAGGGTTTCTCGCAGCTCATAACTATTATATCCATCTCAGCAACTCCCAAACTGTTAGTATCATTGCTTTGTTTACTTCACTACCGGCGGTATCACCCATATTGTATTTGACAAATGAAGTATTGTTTTAGCAAATGAATGAGAAGCAAACCACTTTTCCATGTGTTAAAGAGGTGCAAGTTTTTGTAGTTTGTTTTAGTAAGCTAGGTTGTGCCTAATAGCAAACATCTTGTAGCAGATCTCAGTCTAGAATTCCCAAGTGCTTTACAGCGAAGACAATGGAAGCTGTACAGTGTGCGCACAACATAGATGAAGAAAACGTATATTCTGTTTAACGGTACCATTTACAGAATTGTGATCGTATTTCTCCAGGTTTCATATAGTTTTTTAACTGGCCGACTACATTGTATCTTGTGCGGATCATTTGAATCCTTGACGTTGTGCAGTTGTAAAGTCAAACTGACGATACATTATGGGGCCATCTTGGGGCCTCTCAGTGATAGTGAGCTTTTGATCAGAGCGGGATTATCCGTGGGGATAATCCGGTCTGCCTGTACCTGTCTACTTGCCGGTTATGTGACCTTCCATAGCTTAGCTTGGTGATGTAGAACCCTTTACCTGTGTGCTGAGTAATACCTACTGACTGATTGTAATTCCGCAGTCTGTGTGGATTAGCCATTAATCCACACTAATCCCCCACTGTCGATCTCAGTGAGAAGAGCGGGGAAGATTGATGCGGGAAAATCTTCATTTAGTCTGGCACCTTGGGTGAACATCACGGATTTGTTTTTCTCATTTTCCTCGTAGAAAGTAGCTGCTGGGTTTTAGTTTGTTGGTAGATAATGCCCAAGAGAACATGGAAATGTAAGGATTCAGACACAATGCACACACATGAACTGAGATACGTTGAATAATTGGCTATATCCTTGATATGAGTGTAATGCTTATTTTCCTGATGTCAATTATTGTGATAAAAAGTATCTCAATTGAGTTATTGTGCTGGTAACCTTTGGTGAAAATACTTCCTGTAAAACATACTAAATGTTGCCCTTATCTTTTTATTTTCCATTGTTATGGTTGGTGAGAAACGTTTATGTAGACGTATTAAAATAAGTGAAAGTTGTTGCTATTAAAAATTGTTAGATTACATATTTTGTTCACAGTCGCCATACATTATATCGTACATTTCCTTGGAGAATGTTTGGAGACGAATTTACATTTTATTTCCAGAACTGCAATTTCGATTTCCCCAAAGCTCTTTGAACGTGTAGGAAAAATACCCTGTCCATAATTTTGGGACATAAAGATAGCCAGATATGGTGTGTTATGGTATATTTTTCCCCGAGAGACAATACTCCTGATAACCAACTGCCCACGGAATTGGTTATCGACTTCCCAGATCGGGACAATACAGTCACAGATCAGATCCCCAAGGAAACTGAGAAACCTGGGTGTTGACCTAGATTTACAGAGGAATCGGTGTTGATCCCACCTTGTGGGGTTTTCACGGCGAAGAATCTGTACCTTCCTCGGTTGCTTCTTGTTTTCTGTTGAAATATCTACATCTTTGTGAGTGTGCATGCCTACTTGAACTGGAAGCACGTTTACCGTCGACATGATCGCTACCAGACTTCTGGCTATCGGTATCTTTGGCAACTACGAGAACCAGATAAGATGAGGGGAACTTTTTTCACCAGAAAGATTGTAAATTTTGAAAATGAATTCGGGTCTGTTTGTGAGATAGAATTCAATAACTTCGAGCATAAGAAGGGCTACAGGTCTGACTCAATTTCCTTGGGGTAATAATGCATGGAGAACAAGTTGCACTCCAGCCGGTGTAACATCAGCCCCGTCTTCATCAAATTGTTATCTTCAAGTTACATTTCAATAATCGCTCATTTTATCTCACAGGTTTATTTGTCATCGTTGAAAGATTATTGTGTGTAGTATTTCTTTTATTTTGGTGCGATAAATGTTGCTACGAATCTTGTTAAACCTGCAGACAATCATGTTTTCTTGGACATAAAGTCCAAGTACGTCTAACCATCAAGTGTTACGTTTACTCAAAATATTGAAAAAAAAAGAAATATTAAAAAAATATTTAAGTGAGCTACAGCATACGCTGGAAAGAAATTGTACAGGTAATACATGTATTCAATGCAAGACTGCTGATGACCAATGGACTAAACAGATTAGGCCTAAACCCGAAAATGGAAACAAAACAACACAAGCCTTTCAAGGAATAATATGACTCTTGGAAGGTTACGTCAAACACACATTACATTTGGCAGTTATCTTTGCCAGGTGGGTTGTCACAAGATTAAAAGTTAATTTCCAAATTCCATTGCAGATTTGCGCATATTTTGAGCTTTAAGATAGAAAACTACCACATATTGAGTATGACGGGCTCCACAAATATAGAGTTGATTTCTGTAATATGAAAAAGAAAAAAATCGTCGGGCTGAACGCAAAAGAATAAAAGATAATGAGCTTATTTATCATCGTTTGACATCGGAAACAGTTTGCTAAGGAAAAACGCAACAGAGAGAAAATTAAGGAGTTTGTTGTAAATTTTTCATAGCTGCCGGAATGTTTTTCTTCACTGTCTGGACGTTAGCCTTTGATCTTGCATCCTTTCAACACTAGAAGGATAGGTTCTTCGGACAAGAATGCTTCTCTGGCATTCAGTAATGTACCGTAGTAGCGGTGCTTTACTATTCTTGTGCTCCCGTGAAGTTACTCTGCAGCAGTATGCACCTGTGGCTAATTTGGGTTCATCCAGGATGAAAATCCAACTCATCGGACTGGAAGATTTCAAAACAAGCAGTGAATGCCGAGAAGATGAGAAAGTTGCAAATGAAGATTGGTTTCCATTGTTACATCTGACATTTATATTTGACCTACTTTTACTATGCTAGTCATAGAAGATTGTTGCAAAAGATGACGAGACTACAGTTAATAAAAAATTCAGAGAACGAAATAGATAAGAATACTGTTTAAATTTGTGTCAATTGCTTCTCTGCCGTATTGTCAACAGAAGCTGGTTTAGATTGCCTGCAGTGGTTTCCTCCTTAAACATGGCCTAGGAGGGGGAAAAGCAATATTGAGCCTTGTGATTGCAGGTAGTTGCTGCACCCACAATGTTTATCATATCAATTATGAATTGCACTTGGAAGAACACGCAATATTCTCCAAAGCGATGGTGTTCTGTTATACGTTTGGGGAAACCAAATCAGCCAGGAGGAAATGTTCTTATGAATTGTGCAAATTTGT
The DNA here is from genome assembly GCA_038406175.1 of Haplosyllis leylae. Lineage (NCBI taxonomy): Eukaryota > Metazoa > Annelida > Polychaeta > Phyllodocida > Syllidae > Haplosyllis > Haplosyllis leylae. The sequence continues at coordinate 9,756 of JBCAUG010711204.1, forward strand.
CGGCAATTTTATTTCTATTGCGGTTACAACAGTTTGTTGCTGTTGACAGTGCAGCGATAAAGGGACAGTCATGTAAACAGTTTTCTACAGTCGATGATGCCAAGGATGTTAAATTATTCAAAAGGAAACCAATGATTTCTACTCCTTTAACCAAAAGGGTGCGAAAAAGGTTAAATTGATCCGAAGCGTTGCCAAGTCTGTGATTGCACCTTATGAGATGCTAACAATTTGCCTTGTAGAACATTGCGGTTGATTTGTACCGTTTTAGTACATCTTGCCAGAGAAACGTAAAGATCTTGGATTGATACATGAAGATTCTGTACACTTACTACAACAGTATGAAGTTTCATGCGATCTCAGTTAAAAAGTTGAGACATGAAAATTCTGAAATCAAAGACAACAGTAGCTGCATTCATGGGAGAAGCGTACACAAGCCAGGTAGCAGTAAGTTTATTTTTAAAATGTCAGAAGATATTTAAGGATGAAGAAAGACTGGAAATATGCTGTCTATGTGTGCCAGTGAGGGTCATATAATATGTAGGACCTCCTGGCCTGTGTGACATCCAGCGTTCGCACTTGTCAAAACATTGTTCAGCAAAAAGTTAATTCCGAACATTCATGGATTACGTACAGTTGTTGCCTAATCGAAGTTGTGCAAATATTCTTTGTTCTCACTTTTCCTGCTTTCACAGTCTACTGAGATACCAAGCCATCAGAAGTGCAATAGATAGGCAAAGTAAAATCCAAAGAAATGTGAGGAGCGGAAAGGTGAGAAAGTGGAAATAATCTGACTTGAACAGCTTTGAAAAGAATATGTTGAGATTGGATCCTATTATCCCGCCTTACATACCTTATCATGCAGAGTTTGTCTCGTAGAATCCTTTTATGGCTGGTAGAGATTGTAAGAATCACAGACGCAGGGACATGCGCCTGCTTTTCAGCAAGGAGAGCTTCATGCATGTCAAGAGGGAAAGCAATCAATGCTTTGCAATAGAACATACACTTGTTCTGTTACTTCAGCAAAGCGCACGTATTCTTGCATCTGTTGCAGTTGCAAGGCTTACTCCTAAGTTGCCTATTGAAAAGGCATCCGTCCTATGAAGCAGAGAACGGGGTAGCTTATAGTCGTCTAAAGACATTGATTCCGCAACCTTGTAGGGGTATTGGTTAAACACAATGCAAAGAGGGATCAGGTTTATCTTGCGTTCCATAGGGCTTCGGAGCAGTTGTGTTAAAAAGACTACATGTAAAAGGAGACCAAAGCACTGTACTGTCTGAAGAGACGAATTTAAACGTAAGCGGAAGACCATGCAAAGTCCTGGAGATCATGCAAACAGTAGATCAATTTAATATTACTGTAATGTATTCTGGATCATGCACTCATTACATGCACAGCCTTTGCAATATTTCTATCTATTGAGAATTCATTTCTTGAAACTGGCCGAAAATTCAGTTACATGTAGCGGTACCAGGTGTATTTTCTTTAATTCTTAAGGAATCTGACTTTTTAAAATCCCACGTGTTTGAAAACAATTTAATATTGGTCAAAAATATATGTTGTTAACTTCCATTATTGCGGTGAATACACCACATAACGTAAATCGATTGGACTACAGTTCCCTTTCTATTTGCGGGATGAAACAGATGCAGGTGACTGATAGTCGAAATTTATGCGGTCGGGATTTGAGGGACTTTAGCTTTGAAGAGCTTGCTCATGCGTTTTCTGGATATTGTCGATATATCTTGTAGAAGTCTTTGTTGTGAACGCCGTATATCCACCAACAGCATCGATTCTCATCACCACTGTACATTTGGGGCTTTGAGCTAAATGTTGTCCAAATTGGCATTCGGCTGAAAATTGAATTGCCTTTGCTTACACACTGGAGAATGATGACCATGGAAATTTATTGCATTCTCGATGAAATATCTGGTTTATGTATCTACTTACTGCAACGTGTTGCTGTTGATTGATTTTGTATTGATGACTGTTGTACGAATTCCACACTCTTAAGACATTTAGCACACACAGTCACTCCCAAGGAATTCCCATGCAGTGTATATCTTTGAGTATGGACATTTAATGCCGGGTTACAATTGATAAGCTCCTTTCATAATGTAGCCATGTTCTGAGGATAAAGGACAAGGAAGGAACGACGGGGAGTAATGTTGCAATAAATATGTCATTGGGGCAAGTGCAATAGTCTTTTAACTCGAAGCGTGGGCGCTGCTTTTATGTGCATGACCTTTTGCGGCACATTCGGCAGGAAATTGTCATTCTTGATGTACATCCGCGTGCTGGTCTATGGGGGAAGGACTTGTGAAAGGAGTGAAAGGTTGGACTGAACAGGGGATTGTGCAGCTATATGCAAGATGAACCCCTTCCCTAGGGACTAGATCAGCGGCACTTGAAGTCACATCTCTATGGTCTGCCTGAAAGAGATGAATATTTCATTGTTGGCTGATTGAATAGATAGTGGTATGAATGGAGAAACGCCCAAGACTGGGATTGCAGAGAGTGCGGGATGTCTTGAATGATAGATTCAGTGAAAACCGATGGGTTGTGGGGATTGGAGATAGTTCTTTGGAATGTAGTTTTGTTTGAAAATGCAGTGTAGGTTTTATTGCAAGCAGTATTTTGCCACTGAAATAAATGCAAAGGGTCTGTTGAAGCCTTGAAGAAAATAGTGTTACCGTATTTGTGCGACACTTAATTTGTAGATATGAAATATGATTGACACTAGACAGTACAAAGGATGCGAATACAATTTACAACATTCTGATCAAATTACCTTCTTTCTTTTGTGTGGAAATACAAGTCATTAATTAGGAACTTTCATTGAGAGGATTGCATGTTTCTGAAGCAAAACAAAAATGTTAATAAAGCTTTAAAACATGAATTATTACTGATACGCCGTTCATGACAATGAGATGTAAATGACAATAATGTTCACAAATACAACCGTTTGTAAAATAAAACCTATGAAATAGGCATTCACACACTAATGTTTCAATTTAGCGTAATGCAATTCGCGGTACTGCAGTAATCTCTTGGGTAATAATGTATTTCCTGTCATTCACGGTCCTGAATAGCATAAATTACTCGTTTCTCATTCATAATTAGGTCTATGGCCCATTGGATCTCCATAAAATTTTCTCACTTATTCCTAGAACTATTGTACAAATCTGTAATGAAAGTTCTCGGCCGCAACAGCTTTGATTCCGTATCGATTTTGTGTGGTAGCCAAAACGAAATTTATTACCATTGCATTGTGGACTCTTAACATGTATTGCTTTAGCTGTAAAACCTACAATTTGATTTGTTTTATTTGAATAAATGAGTGGCGTTATTATATGGTGGGAGTTAATTATTGGCTGTACATGATCCAGTATTATTTTGTTATTCTGAAAGCAGGAGCTAAGAATCCTGCAGGCAAATCTGTAGTGAACACGCAATGGGGGTATATTGATGCTACGGGCTTTGACTTTGAAGTAGGAACTGTGACACACCTCAGGCTGATGCTCTATATATAGTAGCGTAAGATTGCATGTTAATAAAGATGTTAATGCCAAAAAGATCTTTGTTCTTCTTGGCTGCAGCAAATTGTTATTGCCTTGTTGGGAAAATTGCTGTCGCCGCTGTCAAGTGGTTGCACTTGATAATCTCAGCTAATTTGGAGAATTATCAAACAGTGGTGCCATTTGATAAGACACGTTGCACGTAGATTGAAGGACTGTTTAATATCCTCAAGTAGAATTGTAGTATTTTACAATTGTGGTGTTAGAAAGAAGAGAAAAGTCATGTGCAACTCTCGAAATTTGTCTGTGTTAAAGGACTTGATACTGAAGAGGTAGGAATAGATTTATATTTAACCGCTTTGGTTGGATTTATAGTACTAATATTGCCAGTTAGTATTTGTTGTGAAGTTAGAGATATTACAAATCAGATTGTGTTGAAAGGGGCCAGACAGAGGTGACGATCATCATGCAATGTTGTGTCTGTATGGGAACTAATTTTGCGTTAGTTAATAGATCTCAAACATGATAAATGTCATAAGTTGTGTGAGAACGTCAAAATTATCTACGGTAGCAAAACTTGCCAAAAGCTTTCTTTTTGTGAAGTGTCGTAATGCAGAACTGAAAAAAAATCAAATGAGAAACTGAGATCGTTCATAAAGAATTATCAATGAATATCTTTCCCATCAGTTGTCATCCACTAGAAAGCCATCCAACTGATGGATACATTTGATGACAGTTCCGCTGATCCCTGTCAGAATCCAGGGGATTTGTCAATTGTTTAGTTTCCAGCGCTGCTTGGTGCTTGGAATGTGGCAAAATGTTCATCGGTTCTCCAAGGAATCCCAGAAAATGATGTAAGGGCGTGTTTTGATAGAGAAGTACCTCTCACTTCAGGGAGGCAGCCTGTCTGAAGTACACACACTCCATATCTAAATGGCCATTACCTTATATTGTCCAGCTTTATCCTGCAAGGGGAAATGCAGCAGTCGCGATGGAAATAGAGCTTCTGATGGAGCTGTGGGCCCCTTTTATGTAAAGTTTGTAGACACACGAATACCTTGCTTTGCCTTTAATGCAGAAAGGCAAATAAAAATTTGAAAACATAGTTTCAGTTAGGAGACCGAAAACCCTCTCTGGTGGCTACATGTGCCTCTGAAATTCTATTTCGTAGGCACGTTCGTCAGAAAGTGTAGGTCTGCTACTGTTTTCCCCAAAACGTTAAGGCCAAAATGCAGGATGAAAGGATAGATTACTCGTTGTCGAGCCAACAATTTATCCGAGCCACATTGGCAATGATGAAAAATATTTTTATCTTGATTTGTATTGGTTTTGATGGTGATTTATTAGTTTATCGACCTGACTGTGGACATAACTTAGCAAAAAAAAAGTCACAGAAATATAAAAAAGTTGAATATTATATTTAAATGGAAGAAAATACTCTCAGTACCAATTTACGATATTATTTAAGCCAGACAGACAAAAAAACAGGGTACATGGATGGATTGCTCCTTGTTGGTAATGCTAGGGACCCGAGGACAAAACGGGTAAAGCCCCTAAAGGGAACAAGGACATCTGGGCACAGATGCTTTCCTCGCCCATCAGTCCACATTACTTGGGGGACCGCGATAATCTTATTAGCACGTGATGAGGAAACATTATTGTCTTTGACGTTATTGGCCCCTCCGCACAAAACGGATAGGGATTAATATTGAATGCCCGTGAGGGCCCTGACACAAAGCTATTAAATTTACCATGTTTATACAAGTCTTTGGTTTGACACTCAAGGACAGAGATTTATTCATCCCTTATGTGACAGAAGATACGGAGAACTTTTTGAAAAGTTTATGAAATCATTGATATTGGAAAACACTGTTTACCCGTGGCAAAAAGACGCGACATGTGTTATGTAATTGAAGATTTTCATGTGTTCACCACATAAGGTAATTCTGTACTTACATTTATATTGCATATTATTTAGGCTATAATTGTTTGTATGTTTGAACAAAGACATCCATCATTATGTCAATCACTGTAAATGAGAAGTGTACACAGCTGCTGAAACTCATTCTTGTCAAGGTTAAAGGTGCGACAAGCATTTTGTCATTAAATGAAAAAAAAACTTTTCCTGTGAATCACATATATGTGGCTTCAAGCAATATGGGTCGTACTTTATAAAATATTAGAAATTGTAAATTAATCATCAGATGAATTAAATGGTTGGGCCAGCGTGATTGAAAATCTGAAAACAATGGCGTTAACATCAGTGCCACTAATTATACAATGACCCTATCAAGCTATGACTCACTGGCAGTTGTTTGAGGGACTTTGAGGGCTTTTCATGTTCAGATGGGGATAAACTTGAGAGTGTTTCCAAGGCAACTAGGAAGATTTCATCCTACCTAGGAGGCCTTAGGAAGGTGTCAGCTCTCCGTGTGATTATTACAAGTTTTGACATGATCACGTCAAATAGCTTGAGATCATAAAGGATCGGGTGTCATAACGTTTAAGAAAGGCGCTGATAACAAAATTGATCATTATTCCAATAACACTGATCCTATTTGACGGCGCGAGATGGTGGTAGGCTCGCAATTTAATTGAAAACTCGTGTTTTCAATGGTCGATGGAAATTTCACTTTCTTTCCAAACTCAGAGCTGTACCATTGGGCTATTGCAGTCGACATCAAATGAAACAACAATTGCAAATGGAAATACAAAACTGCATAATTGATAGCGTTTCGGAACACGCTTTGCTCCCTTGCAATAGGCAAATCTTTATGATCTTTGACATTATCTTTTTTTTTCTTTTGAGACTAAAAACGTGCAGCAAGCATAATGATAAAGTAAAGTACACGAGTGAAGTTCTCAGTATTGATTCCAAGATGGCTAGTCTGGCCCCGCTGGCAAATAGGTATAAAAAATTTAACCTTGGCAGGTGTAGTGCACTTTATAAAGATTTTTCTGTAGAAAAAGGCAATCTTAAAGTGTTTCGGAGGCAATCAGAAATTCTGGCTTGAAGAGGTTGATGGCATTTTACTCCAGATTTTTTTCTCCAAGTAATGTTTGACTACCGTATTGCAGTGTTGCTCATAAGTTGTTTACTGTTTTTGACGAAATGTTTTGAATATTTGAAGGGTTTTATTTTGAAGTAGTTGAATAATGCATTGTTTTCTGATACCTCTAGATTTAGATTGTTTTAGGCTTTTGGGCCTTTGAAATTGTCTGAAGTGTTGCTAGTTCAGAAACACCGAAGATTGAACACTCTGTTTTTGTATTCCTACCCCATTTTTTAACCCAAAATTCAGTTAACGCAAAATAACACTGATGTGGGCGCCTAGTTGATGAAAGCAAATGCTTATTAAGTGTGCTATTGGGTTGTTAAAGCTTCTTTTTGCTCAAGGAAGTCATTAAAATATTTATGTCTATTTAGCGTCATACATAATTTGTGTGTCTGTAGGCTAGTTAAGTTCTTTTGTGATTCATTCGTATATGTGTGTGAAAAATGAGGGAATCGACTCCCTACACTGAAAATTACACATTTTCAGGAGGGAAACTGGCCGTTTTTTCAACTGCAACTAATTAAAATGACCCGTTTTTGGTAAAATGGTACAGAAAAAATACAGAGTCGTGTCACATCTACTGCTAGATCAGTTGCGTCGCATTAACTTGACTGGTGGAGAACTCTGTTGCTTAATTTCCAATTGTAGCTTGTAAGTTTAATAAAAAGAACATATGAAGACATTTACCCAGCGGATAGGAAACTTTCCGTTCTGATTAGTTACGTGACGGTCATACAAAAATATCACTGAATTACTGCTTAGTTAGGAAGGTCTTTATCGTTGGAACGACGTTCATGGGTATGGGACGCGACATTCGTTTATAAATCATGACTTTTCGTTAGTGTTAATGGACAAAAGAGTACTTTGTAGTCTATGAACCCAGTATCAAAGTTTACAGTGGATTCTACTTTGTACCGTTTACATATACGTGGTCTGGTCACGAAGTTAAACATTATTTACAACGTTACAAATGTTCAAGAGGTCGTTGTTGTCCGAAGTGGCATTGTTACGAGTGTATCCCGTGTCGTATCGAGGGTAAACAGCACGGAAGAGAAACAAATGAAAATAGCCTGGGGACTAATAATAATTCAGTGATGTACTTGAGAATATGACACATGTCAAAATTTTGAGGTCCAGATATGACGAGTCGTTATGCATTTTATCACCCGGAGTGATTACGGAGGTTAGATTTACATGGCCCTACTCATGCATTTGGTACATTATTGGTACATTATTAACCTGAGTAGAAACTGATAAATCATTTGTGGTGAACATTGTTCCAAACTGCAGTTAAAAAGTTTGGAAAGGATTTGACTCATCTAGGACTAACGACCCTTACGCGGAAATAATACTCATTGATTACCATACTTGGTTTATTGTGACCAATAAATGAGCAGGTGCGTGATAAAATGTATCAAAGTCTGACTTAACTGAAAACAAAAGACATACTTGGCTATCGTTCGTTCTCTCAAACTCCATCTTCCAAGCCTAAGGGAACAGCAAATGACACTTCTGTTAACACGGGCATTATACATATTTCAAAGTAGTATTGATATTGCTCATCTGTGGTCAATACTAAGACGTGCGTACTGCACACATTGGCATGTCCTATGAGTGCTCTTAAAGTGACAAAGCACATGCACTTTACTTATGATTCATCATCCAGATTCGTTAGCGCGTGGTCAGCACAAACAAAATACACTTTGTTGTAACTAGTATAACACGGAAGGGATATTTGATTGTCATGCAGTGCTCTTTGAGAATGGATGATAGACCGTCCCTCTATTTTGGGTAGAAATCATTGTGTCCGAAACGTGAACAGATGGTTGGGTGTGCATGAGGCTCAGCTGCATTTTAGCACTGGTCGTCAGAATCCAATTATTCTTCCCATTCAAGAGTTTTAATGCAAGATTAATGATCTTTTGTTCTGTCCCGAGCAAAAACAAATGGACCAGGTTCATCTCCTATTGTACCTTGGTAAAATATTACATTGTGGATTGATGGGTCTTTCCTTTTGCTTTGGGCCTTGGAAACAGCTGAAAAATGTAATGATGCACATTTGTATCATGTTCTTGTGGGATGCAGCATGTGCATTAACTTTGTTTGTTGTTCATAATGTTACATTGAATTCACTTTGATGTACCAATGATCACAAACCATAACACAAATCTAATTGCACATTTCTAATTAAAGCAGTAGGATAGGTAACGTGTATTGAACAATAGTTGGTAATTTGTTTAAACTTTTTGAAAGCTTTGTCAAGCAGACCAATACCATATCAATACAAATAATCGTTGACTACCTACAGTAAACTTCACAAAGTTTTCTTTCAGTCTTTTTTAGTGCTGTTCTCAATTATTACTGTATTATGCAAATTGTTCAAGCGGGAGATGCTTTACTACCACACAGTTGTTGAGGTGTTTAATTTTCTTCGTCTCTTCTCTTGCTTTCAAGTTCGTTTGAGCAGAAGTTGGATCTTTTCACTTTATAAACATGAACCAAGTGAAGCAGGATTGATGTTGGATTGTTCAGACAGCAGTTTTCGTTCAATTATTTGTTAATGTTTGAGCAAGAACGGTGGAAATTCGACTACAATTTTCTTTTTAGGTTACGTGATTTATACCATCCAAGCAATCATTTCATATGTCAGAAATATGGGCCACAAATCTATATGTACAAATGCTTTACAGCTGAAATCATCAATATTCATTTCAGTAGTACGGCCAAAAGCCCAAAGCAAAGGTTCTGAACGCTTTTCGCCCCTAGTCTTACCTTTTTCCCAATACCTCTTTAGTATTGGCTTATTTGTAAGTTGACAAGTTGGTTTGTTGGATCAGTCATCATTACACCAGTGAAGTGATAGTGTTGATAGCAATTGCCTCTCTTGATTCCTCTGAAGCAATTGCAGAGCTTTGGCTGGCATTTGTTTAGTAAGGGTAAATGGGGATAAACGTGATTTCTGTCATTTGCAAAAGAAACATTCGTGCTTGGTGGCAGAATTAAAAGAAATGGTTCTGCCATACTTGTGCACTGTGAAGGATCATTTTGAAAAAAAGTTGCAGTTTTAGGAAGAAAAAACTCTTTTGAGATGAATGCTGAAAGCAAGAGAGTCGCTGCCTTTTTGCACCAACGTTGTGCAATGGAACTACGACTACTTTTTCTACTAATCTGTAGCAATAAATTAAGTAATACAGTAAAACCTGTCATATGCGGACAATCAATTGTTGACAAGAGTTCCATGTATGAAGTCTGTACATAAGATGTTGTCCACGGTTTCACGGATGTTTGTGCGTCCGCGTAAACCAGTGTCCGCATGTGTGATAAGTGTCACTGCAGTTCAAAGGAACTGCTGTGCTAAAAGTGAATAGGAGTGTTACAGCAGTGATCACATACTGTGGGAGCACGGTGTGTATTCTTTTGAATTTTCTGTTTAAATTGTAGATCTAGTTTCAAGCTTTGGCCATGTTTTGTTCGATTATCTCAATCAGAAACGTTTTAAAACATTTGGGCCTTTTTGTACATGTAAAATTACTAAGAAATACGTTGAGGAAATTAGAGCAGGAATATTGCTAAAATTTACCTTGGTAGGTAATCATAAAATGTTTAACGTTTACCTGAGATTCCAGACTGCGAAATGTATGATCTGAAGCAAAGCTATCCGTGTAGGCGTTTGGTGCAAGAGAATTAACCCCTCTCCTGCATCAGCTAAAAATTAAAGGTGCCGACAGCAAATCAGTGCAGTACAACGTTCTGCTTTACTCAAATCTATCGATTTCAGAAACGTGTGGATTTGCGTAAAATAAAATAAACTTAACAGATGTTTAATTTATTTTGAAAGGTTTGTAGTATATAAGAGAATTAAACTGTGGACAGAAACGAACATGTACATACTACCTGTGGCCAAAATGGAACCGATCTCAGTGAATTATGTACATATTATAGTGAAATGTTTATCCTCAGGAAGGGTGTTGCTTTGAAACAAACAGCGGTAAATTACTAGTGGATTCCAGCAGCAGCTCAAGAACTAGTTTTTGAAAGTGAAAAATAACTGCCTGATTAATACTAAAATGGAATGTCTCAGTTTATTGAAAGAGAAATATTGATCCAGGTTTTAGCCAAATTACATTTCTGATCAGTAACCATAAAGTGATTTAGTGCTTTATTAAAATTGTTTTTTCCTTCTATTTGTAGGTAAGTCTTAAAGCGTCCGAAAACGATTTTGAGAAAATTTGAGACGTTACGTAGAATGGAAACATAGTTGGTAAAAACAGTTTTGTACATTTTGTTGACTTAATGTGGCAAAATAAAATATAAAAATAAAATATACTCGCTTACACCAAATTGGTAATTTTCAGTTCTGTAAGATATATTCGTGAAGCCGAATCAATTTCTAATGGTTTCCGTTAGGAGTCACGTAGAACGTGCCGATCTTGCATAAAATTATTCCATTTAGGAAAATGTGACAATTTGTTTTGTTAATTTTGTTAATGTGCAAATGTGCTGCGCCATGGTGTTGAGCATATCACATTTTCCTCCAGCGTCGAAAAATGTCCAAGTTTTAGGACAATAGACAGTTGGTCGGGAGCAAGGGAGTTGGCTATTTTGAAGCTGAAGCATGCTTTATGATTTGGAGGCTGGTAAAAAAGAGTTCTGAACCATCTGCAAATGGCCTGTCAAATTTGTGCAGAAGGTTTTGTAAACAGAGAAGGGCTTTCAGTTTTATTGACAAACGGTTGTGACACACCAATAATAAAGCTCAAACAAAGATAGATGAAGAACGATGAAATTAATATGCAGCTTGGATGTCTTCATTATCAGTAATAAGGCTTGTAGTGCATTAAATTTATTTGCATTTCTGTTCACTTTAGAGAGATTTAAGATTGCCTCAGGATTCATTGCCTTCCTTCATTTTCGAGTTGGTTGCCATTTAATTATGAAAATAGGTTCATTTTTTCCAACAACTAAATATAAATTTTGGAAAAGAGATGAAAACGAACAGATGAATAAGTGAAGAGATACTGTAATGTAATTATTCATAAATGGAAATTTTCAATACAAAAAGGAGAATATGATTTAATTACACGATATAACTACAAACACAGCTGACAAAGCAGTTGACAGCTGACGGGAATATTACACAATAGAGTTCACAAAAAAGTTTTGAAAAGCACAAACTGTTTTAGATTAGATCGCTATGCAAATCCATTGTATGTCATAGTTTACCGTGAAAACTTGTGTTGAAGAGACATCACTGTGATTACAACTAATTGTGTAATTGACAGGAGATCAAAGACACTTGATGGAATTAATAATGTGGTTTCGAGTGCTGTAAACTTTCGAGACTTGCGATTTTGTTTTTACAAAAAGTGAAGGAAGAAGTGAATGAAATTGTTATAGTCAGGTTGCAGCAGCTGAGGTGGATGCACATCTTGTGCGAAATGTAGCATATTGATTCTAGTTTGAAAGCGAAGGGAAAAGTCATTATTACCGATGACAGTGTAAATGACCAATAAATCATCGGACGTTTAAAAGCGCCCTGTGTGACAGTTGAATTAATAGATCGCTGAAACTATGAACGGCTAAAATGAAGCGTTTTTCATCATTGAATGCAGGTGCACATGCAGCACGCGTGCGTTCCATGCAATACCACTATCGTTTACAATATTCAGTGAATCATGCAGAAAGCATTAAGAGTCACATTGCGTTGTGGCGCCAATAGCCAAGCTGTTTCAACGACAGTGGTTTGTTTAAACTCGGAACCATTGTTGCCGTTGTTGCAATCATTCAATGTCACCCACAAAATTAATCATATCATAAAATTCAAGTCACTTTAATCGTTTGGAAGAGAAAGCCAATTTGAGCAAAATCTTCCATTTGTTGTTGTTGTTGTTTGTTTTTTTTTTTTGCAATGGCGATCATGTCAGAGGAAGCGATGAAGTATTTCTGTACTATAATTATGTTGACAATTATTGTAGGCATAGGATGTTGCTCTCCGGATCTGTACAAAAATATAGGTAGGTTTAGACACTAGGTTTCATGATTATCGGACGTAATGAAGCGAACAATTAAATGACTTGTAATGAAGCGAACAATTAAATGCCTTTAAATTTACGAACGTACAGAATTGTTACCGGAACTTTTGATGGGTAGTGCAGTTAACAGTTGATGTAAAACGATGATTGAGAAAATATTCGAAGAAATAAAATGAAATGAAAATCGTATGCATTAAGCTTGTGGTAGGAAAAGTGATTCAGGATATGATTGGGAACTAAAACTAAAAATAAACAAACAAGAAAGTCCTCCTGCGTGAACGCAAAAAGCACGCCGCCCTGGCCTCACCTGGCTGGGGAGGGGGGTACCCTGACCTGACCAGGGGGGAACCCAACCTGACCTGGCCGGGGTACCCCCCACCCCCCCACCCCCAGCCAGGTCCAGGTCAGAACGGGGGGGGGGGGGAGGTACCTGACCTAGCCGGGATACCCCCCTCCTCCCCGGCCATCCTGACCTGGACCTGGACCTGCGGGCGGTAAAAATAAATAAAGTGACAATACACAGAAGCGAAATGGATAGATAAACAATACAGTCTTTTGCTGTACTAAATAATTCTTTTTTATCATTGACAATGAGAGTGAGTGAATGTCTTTGATTGACAATTATCATGCGTGCAAACGTATTTAGAACTCGGGTTGATATCGAATCAATTATGTTTGTGATATGGTTTTCAATAAACATTGGCGGAACTATTATCAGTAGTATTATGCCCCCTCTTCCTTAATTTTTTTTTGTGAATATGTGAGATCCACTGGAACTCATTCAGCATTATCCTCATTGTTTTATTCATTGTTATTTTGCTTGTTTCTGCCCTAATCCTCTGCAACTAGTGCACACTCATGCCTCCTGTACATCGGATCAACTTGGATTCTAGTGGCAAATCAAGTAAAGATGTATAGGATCACACTGACAGATCAAAGGCAGGTAGATTAACCACTGGCTTTGATGTCGAGTGATACGCTGAGTTTTTTGGTCGGAACTACAATGGCAAAATGCGGTTAATTTCCAAAACTGGTTCCTCATTGCCTGTATTTTGATATCAGAAACACGGTAGAATGTAGTAAAGGCTTTACAGAACATTGCACAAGATTAAAATCTTCGGGTAGTTTAAGTTATTAACTTTACACAAAATCTCAATTTTGTCAATTGTTTAGGGATATGCATGCGTCTTATTAGTACACGTAGATGTCATCATCATTGAAAATCCATAGAAGCTATTATTGTTTTTGCCTTTAGGCAAGAAAGTATTAGGTTGGTAATCTCTTCGTACTGATCCGGCACAATCACTGTGATTGACATACTTGGCTTCTCTCACAGCTACAAATTGGATCTTCTTAACACGGTGGTAGCCTACGGCCATTACCGTTAAGACACATTGACAGCAGGGACCGTACTTTTACAATGTCGCATACTCAGGTCACGTACATGTGTCATGCTGGGACAGTTGCGATTCCTTAGTTGCAATAGCTTTTGGACATTGTATTAGTATTTAGACAATGTGACCTGTAACAATAGGAATGTGAATGCAGCCAGTGACAAATGCCAAATATACCGTACCAGAAAATTGTTTGTGGCTACTCTTTAGTTAAGTAAAATCCAAGATAAACTCCCCTCTATATTCTTTGGTAAAATGGAGTGTAACTTTTTAAAAAGAAGAAGAAAAAACTTCAAAGGCTGCAATGAGTGCAACTGCCAGAACTCAGGTACATGTAATGGTTCAAGGAATTTCATTTCTGGGAAGGTCATTAAGTGCAATGTTGAAATCCACTTTTCTGATTAACATGAAAAATGAAGAATTGATTGGACCAATCAGCTGTACAGGTGTTTCTGTACAGCTACATGCCATTTTGACATATCTTTTTAATATCCAATATTGATATACTTTTCGAGTGAGTCATGCAAAAAATCAATTGGTTAAATTGATTTTGTATGTAATTTTCACAACATGTATCGGGAAATATTTGAACATGAACATGAAATGATTGCAAAAATGTTTAATTATCTAGCCGGCTGAGCTTCCTGTGGAAACTATTAAAAAAGTACATTTATCAATAATTTCCTGCAATTAGATTTTATCTCAGATTTTTGGGTCTTCACAAAGAGGAACAAAACGGAAAGTTAAAAATGAAGGGCACATTCATTTTGAAGATAATGGGACAATTCCAAAGCTCGGATGAGTTATAAAAATTCTGTAAAAAGGATGAAAAGACTGGATTGCATAATAAACTTTGCCTGTTTGAGATGGGTAAAACTTTAAATTTCTTCCGACACGGATGCCTCGGAAGCTGCGAGCTCATTTGAGCATAAAATTTGTCACCCCAGTCACAAAAGCCTTCCCATTCATTAAGAATGAGGGGTTGATTTGAAGTTCACAAAATGTAGAAAAGAAGTAAACTTGCACTCAAAAGAAAGAAAGTTCCCTCGGTGCACGAGAAAATGAGGCCCAACCACTACGTTGTTAAAATAATACGATCAAATCACGTGTGTGTAATTGCATGGATTTCTACAATTACGCTCGACTTGTATTTGTGACAAATGAGCTGAATGGATGGATAATGGCGATGCAGTATGATTAGGGACCAGATGTCTATTGATTATCGGTTCGAAGAATAATCAATACATCCTCAAAGTTATGAGCCACTCTCGATTACTTGTTCAGAAATGTAAATGGCACTTATTGTGTAATACCAATGATGTGATGTGTACACGTATATTCTCGTGAATTATTCAGTTAATTACAAGTTGGCCGTACAGCCACGACCACCAAGAGCACTCATGTTTTTGAGTCGAAACTTTCAAATGAGAATAATATTGTACTTTTAGGGTAAATCGAGGACAACGAAAATTGGAATATAATCACACCGGTGCACATCGTAATTCACAAGCATTCAAAACGCCCAGCAGTCTCTCTGTACACACTAAATTGTATGTCTTTCAGTTAATGCCGGTTCAAATTACTTTTCATATTTAGAATACCAAATGAAGAAAAAATTGCTCAGAATGAAAATTGAATAATGCTAATTTGGTGGTGGTGTGGACAGTCGTTCTGAACTGCCTCCTTTATAGTGTTTGGATGCTAAAGAATGCTGTCAAATACTATTGGTGGTCAGTAGTGTTTGACAGTCTGATTGAAATGATGGAAAAGTGTCCACAAAGAGGAGAATCATGTTAAATTTTCAAGTGAATGAACAGAGAGATGGGGTTGAGCAAATACAATGGTGGCCAGCCCTCTATTTGTATGACTTCATCAGAGCTAAAAGAAATGTAGAAAATTTTTTTGAAGTGCTTTCCTCTAGCTTTAAAATTGGGCAGGTTTAAGCTGTTAATTTACGAGCCATTGGGTTTATTTTAGCAGTAAGTATAGGTTTGGGTACAAAGGCTTTTAAAAGGTCTGAAAGATAATAATGTCAATAGTTCAGATTTATTTACAAGTGAAATATTACCCGAGTTTGGATGAAGGGCGGAATTCATCCTAAAAGTTCTTCATGTTTCTGCAAGAGATAATGGAGTTACGTTGTTCGTGTCTTTACTTAGATTCATAATCAAATATAAAAAATGTAATGGGTGAAAATGGGAAGGCGTTTTGCCAGTTGGACTTGTATCAAAACAACTCGACGCTCGATCCAATATTCGCAAATGAACATCAATTTGGGGTTCCTGTACACACAATACCTGACATAGACATTAAATCATCATTCAGTGTAACACCCAGTCAGGTTATTATTAAAGAACGATTTGTGTGGGAAACCTGTCTAATTTGCTGCCTTCAATTTAATCAGGATTTTGGCACACCATGTAGCAAAATAGCATTGGAGTGAAAGGCCCAGTGTCTGTGCATGTATGTATTATATGTGTTCATTAATGTGGATTGGTAGTTAATAATTAGTTTTAATTTCATCGAAAAACCTTGAACTTAAAGCTCGTTCACACTACGACGGCAACGATATTTATCTTAATGTCGTTGCCATTGCTGTCACAATTGGGCATAGAACCCACTTGATGACATCTTTGCCGTTGCTGTTGCCGCAGGTCTCCATGTTAACACCTCATAGAGACCAATGTTATCCATTCTTAAAGGAAAAAATAAAACACTTTTCGTTGTCACAGTGTAAACGAACCTTTATGAAACATTCAATCTCAGTTGACAGGTAAAACTAGTAAAAATTATTTTCCTTGGCAAAAACTTGAAATCTAATACAAATAAGATATGTGGGCGGAATTAAAAGTTTTTATTCCACAATCACTGCGATGGAGTGTACAATCACTCCAGTACGTGACTGAGGCCTAATTAATTAATTTTTTCAAACCCGGCTTTTTTGGAAGAAGGTCACGCGTGGGCGTCACGCATACAGGTGAAACTGAAATGTTCCATTATCATTGGTTATTCCCTGGGTTGTACTGGAACAAAGCGTTGCTGTTGGGTCATTTGGAGGTAAACAAAATACAAAAATAGTGTAGCACTTGTGCCCAAAATTCTATTTGACATGTATTTGAATTGATCTTTTCATTGATGAGTTCATACATGCGAACCGGTGATGTATGGGAGCATGTGGTCGCTGAAATGCCCTACGGGGTTCAATCCTGCTGGAAGGGGCGGGAGTCCTGCAGCTTGGCTAACCACATCCAGAAACGATAATTTACTGTTGCTTGACATACAGTGTGTAACACCCACCAATTTCATCATTAATCACAAACATCATCTGTGTAGTGCCAATCAAGTGATCAATAAGCATCATTGAGATCAGCATCACACGTTTATCAAGGAAATTGAGATGAATTTCCCATTCAATTGGACGAGATGTTTCGTCCCTGACCGCACGATAGTTTGAACCAGAATACATGAAATTTAACAACAATAAGTTCTACATTTGGTTTCAGCAGTTAATTGAGAAGGGATGTTCTATTTTTTAGAGTAACGTGCGTGTGTAAACTTAAATTTCCTTGTTTTATTTTCGATCCTGTGTTGTATTTCACAAAAAGTAATCATTCGTGTTTTTCCTATTTTGGTTTTGAAATTAGGTGAATTCATCTAATTAGTTGAATTGTACAAGTATCTCATGGATACTAGAAAGTATTATCTATGAATAGTAATTTGCCCACACATAATGTATTTGGCTATCCATGGATAGTGCAAATTCATTTTTCACTATTCATGGAGAGTGTTCATTCATTTTGCACTATCCATGTACAATGCTATATTATCCATGAATAGTGAACTGCTCCATGGATAATGTGAGTGAAGATTTCACCTATCCATGAATAGTCAATTCCAGTATCCATGTGCAATTAGATGAATTAGTCTAATTCATCTA